>LT642326.1:0-22810 GCA_900128585.1 Stramenopiles sp. TOSAG23-3 | reverse complement strand
GGGGGGGGTAGGTTGTCGGTGTTTCTGTGGTTGAGTCCAGATTCTAGAAAGCCCGGCCGGTTACACTTTGCAGGGCTGTTATATATAAGTAATTTTAAATAAAAACAAGAAAATTGGCTGTTATTTTAGGTAATTAAAATTAATGTACTGCGAACTGAACTCTAAATTTAGACATTCAAGGTTTACATTCCTTCATGTACTGCGAACTGCGAACTTATCTTTTCTCTTTTGGTTTTAAGTAACATAATTAAAAACAAGAAAATTGGCTGTTATTTATTTTAAGTAATTAAATTTAGCTTCCTCATACCCTAATTTTAACTTGATTAAACTTTCATGTACTGCGAACGTGTATCTCTATATTGTTGTGATTTTAGTAATCAATATACCCTTGTCACTTAGTCTTGAACTATTATTCTCATGTGTATTCCATGCATGATCCGAATCAGTGTGTGGAATTGCGTCGATGTCAAAAGACCCACAGTTAACTTCCTCACCCAATGTCTCGCCCAATGTTTCACCCATAGATGAATAATTCCTTGTGTAGTTGTCCAAGCAGCGGCGTGAATGTTTTAAAGGTGCTCGTTGATTAAAATTTATCTTCTTCATATTGTTTTAAAATTCGCTTTGTTTAATAATCCATCTACTGATTCAGATCATAAATGGAGTACATCTGAGAATGATAGTCAAGACTAAGTGACAAGGGTATATCGAATTTAGTAAAACCAAAAGAGCAAAGATAAGTTCGCAGTTCATGAAGGAATGTAAACCCAGAATGTCTAAATCTAGCTTTCAGTTCGCAGTGGTACAATTAATTTTTAATTACTTAAATAACAGCCAATTTTCTTGTTTTATTTAAGCGTGTGTGTAATTAAAATTAAAAACAAGAGATACACTCTAAAAGAACAAAATATTTTTGGATAAAATTTTAAAAAAATGAAATCTCTGACCAAATTAGATATTTTTTAAATTACTTAAAATAACAGCCAATTTTCTTGTCTTACTTAAATTAACTGAACTCTTTCGTAAGTTCGGTTCAAATGTGTCTAATCACCGGAACCGCATTACACGGTCTGTATGTATTAGCTTTTTCCTGTTATTGTCTAGGTTTACAAATACCAAATTGTGGTCGGTATAGTTCTTCTTCAACATACGATACGTTTCCTTGCCGCTCTTTTTCTTGCCCGCCAAGATGCCAAGTTCGGTTTCCCCGACTACCGGGAGTACAAAATCACACTTGTATTTCTCCCTACGCAGGACTACCTCACTAACAGCTGGTGCAATTACTTTGGTGCCTTCAATAAGATTATGCACAAAGATATTATCGTACCATTTTTCCTGTTTTCCTTCCCACTCCTTACCTGCATACACATTCGTTGGATGATATATTCTCGGCGCCCAATGCCGATTTGTCAACGTATTCCATGCCCCTTTGGGCTGTGGAGATTTTTTTCCAAAGGCGGACAAATTGAAATCGCCTAAGAATATTATGTTTTTCGCTCGTTCCTTATATTCTCTTTCCAAACCAGGTACTAAATAACTTGTGAAATACTCGACTTCTTCCTTTGCCCCGGCATCTCCGGATTTTATGTGGAAGTTACACAGTGCAAATTCAAACGTAGGCGTCCGAAAGAATGCGAATATTGGAGGTCTCTCCATTTTGGTTTTATCATATTTAACGTTATCATCCACATCATTCCTGTTTTCATATATAATGTCGGACATCTCATCCGCATCGCATCTTATAACCGACGAATCGTATAAAAAGGCCAACGAACCTCCGGTTAGTATTTTCCAAGGTTTAAAGTAGCTCGCTTTCTTTAATTCGCTGAGAAGATGGTGTTTAACATTTTCTACCGTCTTTTGTTCGTTTTCCCCGCCCTTCTTTACTGTTAGGGTATTTTTTAAAAATTCTTGTAGTGCTACTATATCGCATTTAGACTCGTTGATTTTGCTTGCAATCCATTCAATTTTGGTGTTGTAGCTCTTTTCGTCGTGCTTACCCGTGTCCGTTCCCATCATAAATGCTATGTTCCAACTACCAATTTTTATTCGTTTCCTTTCCTTTCGTTTTTTGACAAAACTCTTGACATTGACGATGGTGTTTTCTGTACTTTCATTTTCCGTTGCAATTAGTCTCTTGCATATCGTCTGTGGCAGAAAAACCGTATCGCCCACCGCTTCTGGTCCATAATAATATAGCGGGAGACTCACAAGTTTGCACGCCCAATACAGGTTTTCGTCGACTTTAATACTATTATTTCCTTCGCCGGTTACTTGTATAAATGCCGATACAAATTTACCATCGTCAACAACAAATTTCGGGCAGTTCTTTAACTTGCAAATATGGTTGATGGTGTCTGAATTTAAGATGGAGTCGTTTGACTTCGCTTCCAAATAATTGAAAAAAAGGTCCATACGATTCACTTCTAACTTGTCTGCAATGTCCAAAAGAAAATCAAGAAAAACAAGAAAACTAAATGCTCTTTCTTTTAAAAAGGATTCATCGCAAGAAGCAGAAATAATTTTTCCAAACATTGTTTCAAGATTACCAGGCTTGTGGTCGTCATCAAAGCATTTTATAAAACAATCAGAAATTAGTTTAACGTACAATCCGCGAGATTTTCCACGTTTATTTTCCGAGTCATCCTTTATTCTTTTCTGTAAAAACTGGAAAGCACTCGAGAATGCGTCGAGGTACGGGTACTCCTTCTCACCAGAGTCGACGAAATCCAAAGCAACTTTTAGAAAAGTGTCTTCTATTTCAGGACAGTTTTCTATTATATTCTCCTTCTCAAAGGTACCGTTAATATGAAATTTTTTCCAACGCAAGCCACGTAATCGTGTAAAGCTTTTTTCATAGTCCTGTATCATCTCAAACACTGTCTGGCCGTATACTTCTTGCAAAATTGCGTATCGCATATATCGCGGAAAGTAAGAAGTCCACCCATTGTTCCCCTGATTCAACAATATCCAGCAATACAAAATTGTGTCTTCCCGTTTAAACTCATTGTAATTCTCTCCGTATATGTCCAGTATTTGATTGACTGTACTCGCAAACATTTTTACCCATTCATTCTCAGTAGAATAAAACTTTTCGTTGATTTTCCTTCTGCCATCGGAATTAATTGTGTCGTATAAACACTCTTTTTGTTCGTCCGTCGCAATATCGCGCTCGTTTAATATACTTGTTAGGTATAGAAAGATATTTTTACAAGAAAGTTCCTCATTTTTCAATACTAGAAGGAGCATTCCCGTAGCCCAGATTTGAAAGTCACTCATCTTTTCATCTGTTACTTTTGCTCCAGGAGGAGGAAATACAGATTGAAGTAAAAATTTTTTTACTCCCGTGCCATTTTCGCCAAAAGGATGACCCTTTTCTGCCAATGTATCATAACAAATCTTGGTGGGGCACTCATCTGGCATCCATAATTTCTTCAACTCACTAAAAGGTATTGTGTTCACATCTATATTACCATCATATCTTTGGATAGCCTCCATGGAAAGGCAAATCGCAGCCTGCAATATTTTTATCTTTTCTAATTCTGTTTTAACTCGGGTTTTTTTTATCCTCAAAGGTAAAAACATTCCAGATAACTTCCAAATAGTACCTTCTATACATTCATTTGGGACTATGGAGAATTTGAATGGTTTCACATTATCGATGTCTAGCGTAGTAATCCCGAAAATCTCGTCGGAACGATCTGTTTCTAAACAATCTGTTTCTAAACGATCTAAAGTTAAAGGATCGTCATCATCCCAATCTCCCGAGGATTCGATGGTTTTCAGACTATATGTTTGTGGAAGACTTAACCATGTAAGTTCCACATTCCCCAGTTTCGTATTTGACCACGTTTTACATTGTATAGCCGTACCGTCGTCGATAGTTTTAGCTTCAACTCTCAAATTCGCTCTGTCTGCTACTTTTTCAATTTTGGAAAATGCTATAAAAAGCTTATTTTTGTCAGGTATGCCAGTAAGGTCTTTTTCCACCTGTTCATCGTTTGATAAGTCATCTTCCGCTATTTCTACCTTCCCAGACTTAATCTCAGGCGTATCTGCACCTTCTGCAACTACGTAACAAAATAAACAAGACTCAATGCTGGAGTGCATTTTTAGTGTAAATCCTTCAAAAGTTCTACTTTCAACTTCAACCGATATTGAAAATGGTTCTTCTTCCGACAAGTTTCCTGTCATAGACCCTCCTATAAACACAGATACAAGAGAATTTTCGCTTAAGCCGTATTTGATTTCTTGTGTTGCGTCTCTGCTACTACCCGTAGTACGCTCAAATAAAACTTCCCCACCGACAAGTTGGTTGGTAGGCGCAGCCATGTTGGCTTGGCAAATCTCGATTTGGTTTTGAATGTATGGTGTGCTGTTTTCCCCTGCGTCACGCGTGTACTTTTGCTCGCTTCTTTTTCGTCAATGTATATTTTGGATGTGGAGTTGGAGACGGACGAGATCAACTGGGTATTATTCTTCTCATTTGTTACGAGGAGCACAATTACATACAACAAGGAGGAAGAAAAAATAATAAAGTTTTTTTTTTTTTAAATAATATTATATAGTACATAGAGACTATAATGATGATATTATAAGTATAATAAAATAGTAAAATAAAATAATAAAAAAAGATATCAATGACTATCCAAGCAGCAAACCACACCCACACACCCACGCACAAGAACACAGCAACGCAACTCCGATATTTTATTATAATATAGATTGAAGACTATTATAGTCAGTCGTTCTATTTTTATTATATTAGCTATTTATTTATTGGACATTTTAAGAAATCTTTTTTAATTTGGATACAATCTCATAATTAACATAAACACAGCACTGTAAAAGTCTACTTGAAGATGGTCGTCTGCAAAAAATAGATCGTAAAATAATAAATGCCTAGACGAATATATATAATATGAGTACATCATGTAATAAAAAAAAAAGAGCGAAAATAATAAAATTAATAAAAATTATGAAACATGCAATGTTATTGCTATGTATTTACTCACCATGTATATATATATAAATAACATTGTGTGTTATTTATATGTGACATTAATAATATTAAGAAACAACAACAACACAACAACCCCCTTTTTTTTACAACAAAACCTCATTTATAAGCTTATGAAGAGACTTCTCCTCCTCGTTTACACAGTCTCTTTCTTATTTATTCATTCATTCACTTACTTCGTAGTATATTGTCTAGAACGCCTGTTGGTACTTCTTCGAACCTTCTTGGCACCGTAGTATAATAGAGACGGCTAAGAGATTCCTCCTCGAATGTATAAATATTTTGTATTCTCTAGTAGATAATTACATTTCAGAGTTCCCGTCCCTCGTGTACAAAGCCATTTTACGATCCTAACTGTTCCGAGACAACCACGCCGGGGATCATTCTTTTTTTAACTGTGCACCATCATTCTTCCCGTCAAAGTTCGAAACGCACAGTTTGACACTATCGTCAACCGCGTCGTCGTTGAGCAGTTTCGGGGGGGCTTCTATGTAGCCATCCGGGTCGTAGTAAAACCCTGCCAATTTCGAGCTGTCGGGTGACATGGAGCAGCATGCGTGTGCAGAGCAATGGACTGTGCTGACACCGTTGGCAACGTCCCAGATTCGCACATGGCCGTTGCATGAGTACAATTTGTCCCCCTTGCTTGAAAACGATAGCCAGCAAGGTGACGCCCGGCAGTTACCGTCCTTCAAATGGTTTGAACGGTTGTTCAGATTCGGCACTGTTATTGTTGGTGGCCGTTTTCGCTGGGAACATATTTGATGCGCGCCCCTGTTCTGAAGCAGTTCGGCGAACTGGTCTTGGTCGTAGTAATCTGTCCATTCGATATCCTCTGAAGCAAACTGGATTCTTCCAGTCGCCATATTCCAAACGTGCACGCCTCCCGCAGAATCGCCAGCGGCCAACAGGTTGCCATCTGGGCTCCAGCAAAGGCTTGTAATACCACTGTCTGCAACATGGCCTGAATCCGGGATGACCCTACGATGAAAAAACATCGCCGCGTCCCCCAATTTACGTTTCTTTGGCTTTGGTTTCTTTCTCAACAACTCTTTCCTATGTGCCGACATGGCTAGAACGCCGCCGAAGCTCTTCATATTCCCAGATGCAGCTTCTGGACTGATAAAATCGTATGAGCTTACTGCACCGCGAACTTTTGCCAGTCGCGTGCATTCAAACGCAGCCGTGGACAGCTTAAATATTGAGATTCCGAAGTAAGAGTCTCCAACTGCCAAGAACATGCCATCTAGAGAATATGCCAACGCCTGCGGCTCAGATCCAACGCCATCAAAATGCACCCGCCGAAGCTCTTTTCCGGTCGCAACCTCGTAAAAATACAAATAGTCGGACGTTGGGAGACACAAAGTGGTCCCGTCTACGGACCATGCTATGCTCAGACGGCTATATTCACACTGGATTTGTATCGTTTGCTCTACGTTTCCCGTGCCGCTATTGTATATTTTACACGTGTCGTAGAACAGAGCGGCAAATACATCCCCTTTTGGGGACCAACTAAGTGCACGAAATGCTTCCACCCCAGTATTTACCTTCACCGTCAGTTGCATGCGGTCCGTGTCAAACACGTGCAGACACATCTCTTGTTCGCCTTTTTTGTTATTTACTGGAAATGGGAACAGAATGTTCTTGCTGTCGGGGGACCAAGCGTATGTTTGAAATTGCATCCCTATCCCATAATCATCCAAACCACTCTCCGCAGCGATGGGAGCCAACGAGGATAAGCTCCTTTGATCTCCCATATCATATGTGTTCACCCAGTATTCTTGATCTCCCCCATTATACGTGATCGTTTGTTTTCGTTTTTTCGACATTTTTATTGTATACGTGAGTACCAGTATCTAAAAAGTAGGACCCAGTATAAACATGCAGAAACGTCACAACAAATCACATTTTCTCGTTTTTTTCTTTCGTATAGAGTGAATATTTTGTATTATGTTTAAATCATATTACACCCCAAGAAGCAATAACAATTTTTTTGTGGGGATTTTTATTATTATTATTATTATTTTTTTTTTTGTCGTCGTCGGGCGGCATTCGGCATTCATTATTTATTATTCTGAAACCTCTTCTCTTCTTCTTCTTCTTCTTCTTACTACTTGACTATTATTATAGTCCTATTATACCAAGGTATTTATTATAGCAATAAAACGAGGACAACTTACCGAACGAAGACGATCCTTTTTAAGATACAAATTTTGGGGTAGGTAATATTTAAATAGTACAAATATGATAGGGTATAAATGTCAATTATTGTACCAGCTACTATAAATGTCAATTATTGTACCAGCTACTACAAACAGAATAGAAAAAAGAATGCACATCTCATATAATTTAATATTGACACAGCAGTATATTATTATATAATTTATATTGTTTTTGAAGAAGGGTAAGAAGTAATAAGAAGAACAACAAACAACAAGGTTGAATAAATTGATGGATGGGTTTTTTACCGGTTCGAACAGGTACTAACTAGGTACCCAAAATCATTATTACAGTCAATTCTATCTATCGGTATTGATTTAATAATTATCCCTTGTTCACACTATAATTCATCACCGCTTCCATCAAAATTTACAATACCAACTCCTGCTACACGTGCCATCTCTGCTGGCACGACGCTGTGTTTGCAGCATCCCTTTGCTAAACTACCTTCGGGCCAAGTAGCTCGGCTGCACAAGTGCAATGTCACAGTTGGCCAACGAACGTGCGGCCGACACCGGGGGGGACGAAGTCGTCCTTCATGCATCCCCGCAGTTTCATACGGCCGAGCTTCTCGGGCAAACGTACGACCCATACCTAAAAGGCCCACGAGATATTTTGCGGGGTGTTTTTGACGAGCTCATGTACGTTCTACACTACCATGTGATGGGCACGCTGATTGCGTCAGCGCGCCATAAAAATCCAATATCTTTCCACGTGCAGAACGCACTGGTAGAAATGTCGAGAGGGTCGGTTGGCGCTGAACAGGGGATGGTGGCGGACGACACTGGGCTTGCTTACAACATGCCCATTATATCTCGCGCATACGGGGCCGCGAGCAAAACGTCTATTTCCCTGTCTGTGAATAAAAATTCGGCAAGCCCAGCGAAAATAGAGAATTGGTATCTTTTGGACCGCGGCGGCGATGGGATCCTGTGGAAGCAACTCCTCGCTTTCCAGGACTCTTTACACTCTCATGATGTTCGCTCTCTCCTGTCCCACGTAGCGCACCTAAACGCAAACTTTGTGCGCTCGGCGTACTACTCGCGACGTGCCAAAGTGTCAGAACTTGCCACTCAGCTCCAGGATTTTTGCAGCTTTTTGAACCATCGAAACTTTCTCTCGCTCCGTCGGCCGACTGGCGACATGTGGAAAGTGGGAAAGCTGATTGCTAAGAAGGCCGTTGAATTCTGTGAAACGTGCCTGGAAGGAAAACACATTCAAAGCGTCCGCCCAGACCTCGCAATGGCAAGCCAGCGGCACATCGAACAAATAAAACGGTTGCATAATGTAATGGTGTACATGGAGCCTGCGTCCGTGGATTCCAACCGTTCAAACTTTCGACACAAATGCACCAGTGTGATGGACAACCTTCAGCGCACCGTGGACGCTCTTGACGTTGACCTCCAAGGCCTTGGCGCCGGATCTGGCCTCGGGGACGACTGCAGTAATATTTCAGAACACTCTCGGTTTGCGTGCACCTTTCTAGTCAGCCGAATGTCCTACTGGAAGAGCAAGAAAAGGCCCCGGAGCCAAAACTTTTCGGGGAAATCGGGGGCGAAAAAGACACGTGAGAAGCGCAAGTGGGACGTACGTGAAGGCGATAATTCGCGGAACAGGATCTTCAAAGCCTGCAGCGGTGTTCGCCATGAATACAGTGCTTTGGCCCCACAGCAAAGGAAACGGTACTACCGTGAATTTGTAGGACTAGATGATTCTTCCGACGGTATCCTTCGACCAGTTCACCATCATATATACGATCCCACAGGGAAAACGCACGCAGACATGCTGAACCATTCCTTGGATTTGCTGGCAGTGTATTTTCGCGAATTGTTGAAGGCGGGGATCGAGAATGCGCTGGCGAGCAACGGAGGCGCCTCTGGCACGGGGCAGTTGTTTGTGATATTTGCCAGCAGCCCCCCGTTCGACGTTCTGGTGCCGAAAGACGTAGCAGGTGTCATACTGTGGGGCCGCCCGTCAACGCCAGAGCTTCAACGCATGTGGGAACCTGTTTCTACGTTTGAGATGCACCAGAAAGCAATGAAATACAAATCCGTTAGCACTTTTGAGGACGTCCGCAATGCGGTGAAAGCCGGAAAAATGAGTATGAAGCAAGGCCGAAATATTCTGGAAGAGTTTGTCCAGCATTGCCCGCTGAGCAATGATCCCCGCTGTAAGTTCTGCAACTATCGCCTCCTCCCATTTTTATTCATCTACTAACATGGCTCCCCTTCCTTCCCGCGCGCGCAAAGACATCCTGCACTTCCTCGGCAAAATTATCCACCGGGTAGTAAAATTGGCAGGGTACGGGATCCCCAAACCTTTGTCGGACCATTGCAAGAAGAGTGGACACCCAGGGCGAAACTTCGCTAGACTGCAAGTGTTGCTGGACCGCGTCTATGATATGGAAGTGGCCTTGCCAAAGATTCTGGCAAACGAAACGGGGGGTATGAAGACGCCATCTCATGTTCTGACGCAAATGGAGGCTTTAGGAAACGGCCTTATGAAACAGATTACAGCCTTTGCCGACTGCATGGCTCACCAGTCGAACCAAAGGTGGGCCCTTCGCATGCGCCTAGCAGTTGTGAAACAGGTCATTGTCGACATGGCAGGTGTCATTAAGGCATGGGACCAGATGTTTCTTGGCCCAAACGATGCAGCGATAGGAAGCGATGCAAAAACGTGCTTGGCGTCCGTTGAGGAGCTTTGCCAAGTAGTACAACCGTGCCTTGAGGCCTCGTCCCCTCTGCAAAGGCAGTACGGTCACTTGAAATCGCACTACGAAGTTTTCCGACAACGGCAACGCTCGCTAGTGCAGTCCCTGGACGATCAAAACTCGTACTATACACCGCTACAGCTTCTGAGGTCCGCGCGGCTAGTTGTACGGAGCATACGTCAGTGGCTTGTTGTAAACCAGGCTGAGGGTCCTCTCTCTGAGAGGAATGAGTTCAAAGCCCTCGTGCTCGTACTTTTTCGGGCGTTGGAAACAGGTCCCTTTTCCCAGCCAAGGCTTGTAAAAAAAAGTGACGAAGTTAAGAAAGTGGTACAGCCAAGGGGTGCGAAGTCCAATAAGAGGCCCAGGACGACTAGCCGGCCGGTATCTTCTTTTGCCGTGTTTGAATGCAGCAGCAGTAGCGACTCTAGCGGCAGCGATGACGAAAGAGAATCTGATTCAGGGTAAATTCAAGGCGAGATATAGAGAGGGTAACAAAAGTATACTTGAGAACCTTTGAACCAAACTCGTAAAAAAATAGAAAAAGTAAATATTGATGATGACGTATTCTTAAGTTGTATTTATATACTTACTTTGTAAATTTTCAAATCGTCGTCCAGCACCAGGTGAAACGCCCCTATAAATATAATTTATTTTTAAAATAACAATAAAAAAAATAATAAAAATAATAAACAAAAATAATTCTTCCAATAAATAAATAAATTTAATAATAAAATAATTCATCAGATAAATAGAGTTATTAATAGGTCTAAATGTGGGTCCTTAAATTTCATCAAATCATCAATTTTTCTCAAGACGACTTTCTTTTTTTACTCGAAAAACTGAGTTTTTTTCGTACTTATTGTTTTATAGAGTTACACATAGGAATTTTTGAAGTTAAGTGTGCAAAATATAACTTGACACACCATAGGAAAATAGCAAAATACCTATTAGAAATATAGTGCAACTATAAGTACAATTCAATGCTATTCAATGTTCATCCTTTTTTTTCAGTTTTGAGTTATCACGAATCCATCCAATATCTCCGCTCCATGTTTAATGTTTAATGTGAAGAAAAGAAAAATACATTTTTCATTTTAGTATACAAGTATATGTACTACATATATGTAAGTAAATAGGTATTGTGGTATTTTTCACGAAAAAAAACAGTCGAAATAAAAATGAATTTCAATGTTATTTTGATGCAAAAAGTAAACAACCACACTATCACGTCTCTCTTCAAGTAATATTATTATATACACAAAAGAAAGACTAAAAACTTAAAAACTCACTACTACTATATATACTATGACAAACAAATGCAATATTTGTTATGAGCATGATTGTTCTGTAAAAACATCATGCAACCATCAGTTTTGTACAGACTGTATTGTGAAATGGACTAAATTGAAACAAAACTGTCCATACTGCAGGGCAGAATTCACGGACCAAGAATGTTTTGAGTTAGCATCCCTAAACAAAAGGGTATTGCGGTCCAGTTCATTTCGCTTCAGAAGAGGAACTGCAACACGCACTATGAGAAAAATGATTGACGAGTTTGAAAACATTCGTCCGCATGGTGTTGAGAAACAAGGGATTAAAATTCGGGAAATAATCCGGGAATATATCGTTTATTTTTACGAAAACATTTCCTTGTTCGTCTCAATTCGCCCTTTAATGTTGATGTTCGCAGATAAACTAGACGAATTGGCAAAAAGTGGGGTAACAGAATGCTCCATCATAAGGTTTAAATTAAGAGAAAGAAATATTTTTATACATTAGTTAATTCCACATTGAAAAGTTTATACCTCTAACATGTAGTTCATCAACAACTGTATTAAAAAGAAACCACAATTTTTTTATCAATGATTAATAAGTTATGGCATATTTAGATTTTAATTGAAACGTATTATTACACATTTTGGTGTTTTGTTATTATAATAATTAATATTATTGTATTTATATTCTTATATTTTTTCACCCCACTATTATCATTCTCAATAGCACTATTTCAAAGAGAGATAGGAAATGAACTACGAAATTGCACATTTCGAACATTGTGTAGAAAATGAGAAGTCGCAAGGTTCCATCTTTTGGCATTGGTGACGTACATGATATCAACCAACAAACTACATCAATGCATGACATGAGAAACCCAAGGAATAGTATCAGAAAGATCATTTTTCTGACAATTTGTTTTTATTGCTCGTTGTGTTTGTTTTGAACAATAGTAATTTTGATTAGCTTGTAATTTATATTTAATTGTAATAGAATTTATAAAATTCATTTTTATTTCGAGCTGATTTTTTGAAGAACTATTTTTTATTTTTGTAAAAATATTTTTAAATAATTCTTGCGCGTTTAAGAACTTATAAATTTAATTCGTCGTATGTTACATTTACTTTTATGACAGGTGCAAATTAACGTTGTTTTTTATAGTCCACGTCTACCTTTCGGTTGCTTTAAAACTGGACAAAAGTTGGAGGGAGGACGTTTTTCGTGGTTTTGCTGAGTGGAACTTGACGCAATACTTTCTGCAGTTCGCTTTCCGCGGAAGGTTCAACGCCGTTATACATGGATTCAGATGGTTGAAAATTGTCTTCATCATACCATGTTCCGTCAGCACTAAAAAAACCACTAGGCCGAAATTCTTCCGTCTCAATTCCCGCATCCCCCCAAAACAGGCCTACATGACCGTCTACCAAGGGGTCTTCATCATCGTCGGACTCTTCTGAGGTGGATGATGCATAGCTCGAATCGTCATTATCGTCGCTTTCGCCCAATTCGAAATCACCATGTTCTGACTGCTGGGTGGAGTTTCGTGCCGTACTGCTCGGACCTGCAGACGACTTGCCCCAAAACATTCCTTGGGGTTGAGAAGAGCCAATGCAGCTTGCTGCATGATCCATTGCGTTGCTAAGGGACACGTTCGAATTGCACATTTGACATTTGAAAAAATCGCTGCCTGCAAAGGTCTTCGTGGTACTTGGTGGCTCGGGCGTCACTTTTCTCTCGGGAGCGACCTCGCTGTTGGTTTCCTTTTTTTGGATTTTTCGGGCTTGGCAAATTTTCGTGTGTTCTATAACATTGCGCAGGTCTACATCTTGGTTGCAATTTTTGCATGGAAATGTTTCTGTGGGAAGCTGCTGTTGTTCCAACTGCGACTTCTTCGGAACATGGTTCAAATCACCAGTGCGCTTTTCTTTTGGAAACTTGGTTTTGGACATGTATTTTCTGTTTTCTTCTTCCTCTTCTCTTACGATCCGTTGGAGAAACTTTGCATCGGTGCCAGCGCCCACCGCTTCCGTGACGGCATCCCGCCACATTCGTCGGACCTCTTCTACAAAGTCTTTTTCTTGGTAACCTAGTTTCCTTGCGCTGCCTAGATCGGATCCTCCGTGAGACGCTGGTACTGCAACGGGGGGTAATGCTTTCTCTTCCTGGGTAGAACTTCCTTTGGTGCTGGGCTGTTTTGTTGTGTTCTTAATTTTACTGGCAGCGTCTTTGTTCGTGTGCAAGACTGCATAGCGGTGAAGCTTCTGGGAACCCGCAGAACGTTTTTTCTTCGTCGGGGGTACCGGCACAAATTCGCTTTTTACAGAAGGTGGCTTCTCCGTACTTTCTGGTCGCATTTCCATCGAGGGTTTTGTTTTCTCTGGTTTTGTCTCTTTGGCCTTGATGCCCACGGGCGGTGGAATATTGTGTTTGTTCATCTTTTCCTCGTTCTTTTTGTTGAACACGGACTTTTTCTTTCTCTGCAGCTCAATTTTTTCGTACGGGTCTTCCTCTGCGGCCCGCACACGAATCCCATCATCAAAAATCTTCGGTGCCGGTCTCTTCGTTTCGTTCACCTTTTTTCTTTTCCCTTTGTCCGGGCTGTATGCCCCCTCTTCGACGGGTCTGACACGTATGCCATCATCAAAAATTCTCTGAGACTCCCTGCTGCTGAAAGGTTTTTCCCTACTTCTATCATACATTTTTTTTTTGGCCTGTTGCTGCTTTTTCTTGTCCCCAAATATTTCTCCAAAGAATTCGTTGCTACCCTCGTACGAAGAGTGTATAACATTTTTCTTCTTCGCGTCGTCCGATTTTACCTCCTTCTCTGTGCCCCTGTTTATTCCATTCAACTTGTTCATGACGCGATCCCTAATGTTGTTGATGTCCTCCGTCACATCTCTAGTGCTGGTATGCCTCGCTGCGGCCCTGGCCTCCGCTTGCTCCCTGCTTGCACGGCGCGACTCCGCGCGTACCTTGGCCTTTTCCTCCGCCTTCTGTTGTGCAAACTTTCTCAGGCGCTCCTTTTCTTGGTTTGCTTCATACTGAGCCTGCTGCATTTTAACAAATTTCCACGCCCGTTTCAACTCTCGGGCAATATGATTCTGGGCCTCTTTCTGTTTTCGGGCGCTATTTTTGGCACTATTTTTGTTTGGTCTTGACGTAGCACGTGCCCGAACCTTTGACCGGGCCTGAGCACGCGCACTGCTTTCAACAGACGCATCGTACCTAGCGCGACTTTTACTATCTGAAAGAACGTCGTAAGAGCTCTTAATCAGCATGAAAAGCTCGTTTGTTGCCCCATTCGTTTTATCCGGGTGGTACTTCCGAGCCAAATTTCTGTACGCTTTCTTGACTGCTCCACTTGACGCAGAAGAATCTAACGCCAACGCCTCGTAGTGGTGCTCTTTGAAATACTTGGACATCCGGGCAAGTTCGTCGTTCACTTGCTGTACTTCTATGCTAGTTGCCCTAGACAAATATTTGGACGCTGCATTCCCATGGTGTTGACTAATCTGATGGTCCAAAAATGCTTTCGAGTGCGAGAACGCTGCGAAAGCAGCGTGAACGTCACCTTTTGCTAGATAATTCTTGGCTTCCAACCATTTTGTCCCCGCCTGCGCATTGGACGACAAACCACTCATACTAAACCCCTAACAAGTCGGTTTGCAAGCGAACCGCTTCTCCCTTATGTATGTACACACCAAGGGGCCCAACCAAGCGTTCGTTCGGTCAATTCTTCTCTGCACTCCTGCGCAAACAAAGGCCTCAAAGCAACAGCCAGAGACAAGCAACTCCAATCCGGCTCGTCTCCCTTATTTCCATGCACAGAAAATAGAATAATAAACCTCTCAGTAAACAGATGCCTTCAACAGAATCAACTTACCGATTCAAATGTTCCCACACCAAATCCTCTGCTTGTTTTTTCTGATAATGTACAATGTCTCTTTTTTCTTATTGTACTTCTTTCTCTTTCTTTTTTTCGATTATTATTAGTTAGTTGTGCATAATAATATATTATTTATTATTTTTTTTTGTTGATAATATAAAATAATAATATTATAACGACACAGCAAAGGCGTATGCCTAAAATAATTAAAATAATAAATAATAATTATTAAATAAAAAATAATTAAAAAAGAAGAAGAAGAAGAAGAAGAGACGACCGTTATTATATTTGTTAACGTAATAATATCACAGCATATTGAGAAATAAAACAGCAAATAATATTATTTAGAGCTAATTATAGCAACAACAACAAAAAGAAAACAAAAAAAGAGATTGTGTTTGGTATTAGGGTTACTGGTAAGGAATGTGTGATTGCATTAATTATTATATTTACACATATTGTATTAAGTAGTTTTAATTTTTTCTACCAATCGATCCAACCTAACCCCTTTATCGATTCCTTCGTCTTCCCCCAATTCACCAATACTTTCAAACCATTTGTATTGAACTCCTGGACTATGTCCATCTATATTTCGTGCGTGTCTCTCTTCGGTGACGTCAAGAGCGTCAACGGTGCGAAGCTCCGTGGAGAAGCGTGTTTTTCCCGTCTTATTCACTACGCTTCCATGCAGGTGAGCCCCACTAAAAACGATGACGTCTCCGGGTGAGATGAGGATTGGTTGGGCATCTTCGTTTAGCTCCTGAAAGAACGCATCCTTGTCTTCCTTTTGCATAGGCTCCAGTCCAACCACGTTACAATTCACGTCGAACATTGGGAGTTGAGGGTACGGGGCATTCTTTTTGCGATGGTTTTTGAGTTCTTTCATACTCCACTGCTGCGACGTATTTGGTACGGGCTTTTCGAAAAAGTTTGGATAAATCGCAAGCGTCCTGTCCTTGTCGATGGGCAGCAGTGGCGTCCACCAGTTCAACTGCTGCATCACGTTGCTTGCCCACGTGTCGCGATGGAGGGGTAACGTGGATGAAAAACGCCCTGTGCTGTTCAATTCATTGCTAACATTGTCATAACCCCCGTCGCTTTGCTGTATTCGCAGCCTTACCCTATCCCAACAAGCATAAGACAAGGGAGAGTGAACGCCTGCAGAATTTATTATTTTTTTCCACAGCCCCTGGACACGCGGATCTTTTTCAAAATCTTCGCACGCCTCCACTCTTACACTTTCTGGAGTGTTACTATGCGTGGCTTCTGGCGATTTCAGTATCGAATGTTTCTCTAAATAACTTTCTCTAAAATATTTGCATAATTCAATGGCCGCGGGAACTTGCGTAAACACTTTCAAGGTACCGTTGTACAATTCAATACGAGTCCCCTGGGCAGCCATTCTGTATTTATTCGGGCCGTTTTCCAACACTGTCTCTATAACGTCCTCGTGATTGATATAAATGTTCGCGTAACTTTTGCGCCATATTTTTAGACATAATATTTTGATTTCGTACGACTAAAGTGTCACCGTATACAATTTTATTCTTTCCACAGGCAAAACAATAATTCTATCTTATCAGAGCCGCCCCTAATAAAATAAATAATAATACCACAAGAGAAGGTACAAATATTTTATCGAAGAAGAAGAAGAAGAAGAAGAAGAAGCACAGCGCGGAGGGAGGCCCGGGTTAGTTTAGAATACGGATAAAGTGTAATAATAATATTTTACAAAATCCTATATAATTATTTTATAAAAAAATAGCAAATTCCTACTCTTCCCTCTTCTTCTACCTTGGTACCTTGGTAATACGGTACCTGGTACTAAATATCAATTCAATCACACTCTAATGAACTTAACTACTTCGGATTATTTGCAGACCCATCAATGTCGTTCCCTTTGTAGTGCAATTCATCGATCTTCTGTGGCAGCAACGCGCACATTTCCCGGCAATGTGCTATCTCGTCCTGAAAGATTGGTTTCAATTGGCTTACATCAATCGATGGGTCTAGCCCAGCTTCCCGTTTCGTCTCTTCCAAAGCCGCGGGTATGTTTTTCTCCCCAAATGCAACGATGAACTTGTACTCCTTCAAACTCTCTGTCATCCAGTGAATCTTCAGCTGGGAGTTCCCTTCTGCGAACATTTTTCCAAATATGCGGGCAATGTTCAAGTGGGCCATCAGAACGCTGTGCAAATTGTCTTTGTCGACCGTTTCAGGGTGCTTTCCCTCCTTCGTGTTGAAGAGGGACAAAAATTTGAAAAACCAACCGTACGCCTGAAAGCCTGCTTTGTCGCCCTTTTTCATGGCAACGGCTCTCTCGTCGCTCGAGGTGCTTCCGTTGAAGACCCGCTCGTAATGGATTGCCTGTATGTCCTGCATTGCCTGGCCACAAGCAAACGAAAGCTCTTTCGACAGCAGCAAGAAGACATCGTGGTTCAACTCATCGTACAGTGGGGCGAGCAGCGATTGACACCTTGTCCCCATGCCAACTTTCCGCTTCCATCCTGTCTCGAATTCGGCTAAATCGCGGTACATTTGGCCGATCTTTTGGTTGATGTTGATGTGGTCAGTCACCCTCCCGTCGAGCACAAAGTAATCGAGTGCTTTCTCGTAGCATGCGCGCGAAAGCTTAAACACTTGTGTCGCTATTTTTGCGCTCGTTATGGACAGAAGCATCGGGCATCGTCGCAGCTTCACCTTTTCCTCCGAGACTGTCAACTTGCAGATAGGCACTTCCTTAGGGACGTACTCCCCCTCCTCGGGGGCTTGCGGAATCTGAACCCCTTTTAATTCGCACTCCAATTTCAAATCTCGGGCACTGTGCAGCACGTTCGCGTACAAATCCCCCCACATGCGCCATATCGTACTCCTAGTGCACAACGACGGGTCGTCGATGTCCACCGCTGCTTTCTTCCCGTTTTCTTCTTTGTACTCGGGGTCCGGCAGCTCGTTGTTGGCGACTTCTTGGGCGTAGAAAAGGCAATTTTCGGCCTCGCGAATGTCTCCTTGGTTGATGTAATAATCCGACAACTTAGCGCAGTTTAGAGGCCACTCGTACTTGTCGTACTCCCCGTTTTGTTGCTGCAGAGTAAGCGTTTCCCTTACATATTTGCAGGAACCCTCTGAGTTGCCCAATTGGCCCTCCACCTGTGCCAAGAAAAACAGTGTAAAGATATGAATGGACGTCAGCACGTGCTGCTCTTCCTCCGAACTGGACCCATCGTCACACTCCGTCAGTTTTTTGTACAGCAACAGGGAGCGGCTGAGGCAGCCCTTGGCCTTTTTCAGATCGCCACGAGACGCCCACAATGCTCCTAATTGGTTGAAACTGTCGATAAGCTGGGGTACAAAAGGGTTGTTCATTAAATCAACTACGGATACACTTTCGCCGTCCGACTGCCCGCCAGAATCCTCTTCCTTCTCACTGCTGTCGCTGGGGGCGGCCTTCTTCCTTTCCCCGTACGGGTCTCCCTTCCAGCGTTTCGGGGACAGGGTCCCCACAGCAGACTCCAGATGAACCTGGGCTTCGTGGTTTTCCTCCGTCGTGAAAAAATTTTTGCCCAGCCTGTAGTTCAAAATAGCCACGTTGTCCTTCAAAGCCTGGGTCGTAGGAGAGGAGGTCGACGACTGCTCCCTCTTCTCAAGTTCATCTTCAATTATTTTTTTCTTTTCTGTCAGCACCTTTCTCGCCTCGTAAAACGTTTTAAACGGCTCATTTCTCTGATTTTCTGCGGATTCCAACGCAGACGCGTCCACCAATGTCTCCCGTATTTGAAATTGTTCGTCAACTTTGGCGGTGGAGGCCTCCATTGCCTTTTGGAGCATTGCTGCCATCTTGCTTTCGTCGACCGCTTCCAACAATCAAAACTAAAAATATCCTTCTCGCCTTTCGTGGCTCGTATTGGTGATTCCTAAAACGATAATGCACGTGACCCGTTCTAACAACAGTCCTTTGGTATGATTTTTAACATCGAAAGGAAGAAATAAATGTACTAGATGAATGGACCTTTCCATTTCTTATTTTATTACTATATAATAAAAACAATTTAAAATCATGATTTGATCAACAACCAACAACAACAACAACAAAAACCAAACAAACAAAAAAAAAAACAATTCTTTTTTCTTTCTTCTTCATCAATAATAATTTTATTCTCTTTCTTCATTGTTTATACTGGTGTGTGTATATTGTTTGAAATAATATTAATATTAAATACCACCAAAAAGGTTTCAAAGAAGAAGAAGAAGAAGAAGAAGAAGAAGAAGAAGAAGAAGAGAGAAGAAAGAAGAAGAAGAAGAAGAAGAAGAAGAAGAAGAAGAAGAAGAAGAAGAAGAAGAAGAAAAAAGAAGAAGAAGAAGAAGAAAGAAGCAGAAGAAGAAGAAGAAAGAAGAAGAAGAAGAAGAAGAAGAAGAAGAAAGAAGAAGAAAGAAGAAGAAGGAAGAGGAGAGTTCATTCAAAAGTATAAGATAATCACAGCATGGCAATAATATTGGAAAAAAATCAAAAAATCATCATATTTTTTTTTTTTAATAATAATAAATAAATACAACAACTATTTTGTTTTTATATTCGATTGCAAATCTTATTATCTGAAGTCGTCCCAAAGTTGGAACAGTACAAGTCTAGTATACTCTTGACATACTACCGGTACATTTCTTTCTACTCAAAGCGAACATCTAGATCTAACACTCTGACGCTGACTCTACCACGGGAAATATCCCCGATGGTGTTCCCACCGTCTCTCAAAATCTTCTCTCGGTCAAACCTGATTTCTTCCGACACGGTAGAAAAGATGGTGGCCCAAACGGCAACCTGCATGTCCTCGTCGAAATGGCTGATCTTGTACCCGTTGACGACCCTAATGAATATAGAGCAGTCGTCTTCGTTGATAAAAATAGAAGACGGCTCCCCTTCATAACTGTGGGGTGACAGAACCACCAAATCGTTGTTTCCGAACAGCAGGTCTGTCTGGCTGTACGAATCTCCCCCCGCAATCGTCCTATTGCTCGCAAACATCACGTCCTCTATGGCAGTCTTCACATTGTCCTCTGTAAAAATATTGTGCTTGTGCAGCAGCTTTAGCATGGACGTGTACAGCTGCGTGGTGAACCGGTCGAACGCGTTTTGGCGCTCGTTCGACTTTCCGTGGAACGAAAAAAGCTCATCGTTCAGGGAGACTCCGGTCTCACGGATCAAATCGCGCTCCAGCTGAGAGGGTCCCCCGGCCAGCGATTTGCGGCCGACCTGGCTGCTATTCAGGTCCAAGGTCAACGTCGGGAACTTCTTTAACACTGACAAATACTGGTCTCTTGTCCTGGCGGTGAGCAGCCACTGCCTTAGCTCGTCAACAAACTCAGTGGACTCGCGATACGTTTCGTACGACTTCATGTTCTCGACGATCGATTCGTCAAACTGGTTGTTCAAGTCTTCAAACACTTTGCGATGCAAACGAAGGCAAGAGGAATCGGTGACAGCGACCACGCTTGCGGTCCGAGGCAAGGACCGGGCGAGGCCAGTCTCCCCAAAGCATTGCCCCGGGTTCAACGTGGCCACCAACCGGGCACTCGCCCCAGGGATCATTTTCTGGCTCTTTCCTGGGCCAACCTCGTAACAGATAACGTTCAGCTGCCCCTCGAGCAGGATGTAAAACGATTCGCCGATCTCACCCTGCCGGAACAGAAAATCGCCTTTGGTGCACTGTTCCTTCTTCATGGTTCGAGCCACGACAGAAATCTCGTGCGCGTTCATGTGCCGAAATATAGCGACCTGCGACAGCACGATCTCGATGTCGCGCAGCCGAAACTCGCCGTCTTCGTCTACCTCTATCTTCGGCAAATTCGCGGGCGCCGCTGGTGAAGGGGGTGGGGGCTTCGAGGCACCGCTGCCCCCTGAGCCTTTGTCGCCGCTGCGCCCATTGTCTACGCTTCCACTAAACATTCTTTGGATGGACGTGCTAATCTTCCTCCCCAAAAAGTGCGATGATCCCTGGGCCTTCTGCTTCCCGTCCCCCAAGTCGCTCCCGGAGCTGGGCGATCTCTGCCGGAATAGTCGGTCAGACGACGACGACCCCCCCGAGGCGCGCTTTACTAATGACGAGCGGTTCCTACTGCCGTGCTTGTCTGCTGGGGTTCCCGGAACGTCCTCTATGTTGAACTTTGCCGAACCGCGGCTGCGCCTGGACGCCGCCGCCTCCGTCGTCTTCCCGCGCAGGTCAAACACTTCGTTTTGAAGCTGGTCGACGAGCTCCATGGCTTCCGCTCTTCCCTGGGCCTCGTCGTTGTAACTGACCGTGAGCACTTTTACCTTCTCCTTCAGCATGTTGCACTCGGCCCGAATGTCTTCCTTTTCGTTGATGGCAACGTCCCTTGCCTCTAGCGCTTCGTCTCTCTCGGTCATGGACTCGTCCAAAATGGAGGCCAGCCGTTCCAGCTGGCTCTGCAGCCTGTCGACGTCCTCCTCTAACTTTCGCACGATGGCGGAGTTCTGGGGCTTGGCCTTCTTGTCACTGGCGGTCAACATCATGCTTGCACGGCGACCGTGGGAATTTATAACGGCTTGGCGAATGCTAGCCCTCCGCGATTTTCTCGGCGTTCGTTTCTTCGCGCTCTTCTCCCGCTCGTTCCCAGGGGACTGGGCGGTCTGCGGGGGCAGTCGCGAAGACGTCGGGTCGTTTAAAAATGCTTCAAAATCTAGTGTTTCGACGACCTGCGCCGTCCCTGACGGTTCCGCGGCCTCGGGGGCGCTCGGTTGGTCGGCGCTGGCTTTCTTCACTTGGGCCGGGGGCGTCGCGCTCTCGGGATGGCCCATTGCATTCTTTAAAATGTTGACCCCCCGTACCCCACACTCCTGCTTCTTTTCTGTGCTTTTCTGGAGGTTTCGTTCCTCAGTGGCTTTTGCCTGTGGCGACGAGCTGGACGAGCTCCTGGATATCCTGGAGAAGAACCCGTTCATGCTCGCCCAATTCCTTGGTTGTCAACAAAGCAATGACGATGACAACAACCTCGATAGGTTTGAAGCACTACGTATAGATACAAAAGAGAGAGAAAAATTCAGAAAGGGGAGAAAGAAGGACAGTACGCTCGTTACCTATCGCTTACTTTCGCAATCAAACGTACGCTAAGTCTTCCGTATATAGCTTTCTTTATTTTTACAGACGACTATCTTTACAAATACATTCCGAATCGTTCCTCCATATCTTCATTCAATTTTTGTTATTTGGTTTCGTTTCCTATTCTTTTGGTTTGTTCTTCTTCTCCGTTGGCAGTCTACACATTATTTTAGATTATTGGATGGATGGATTTCATTTATTATTTTATTATTATTATTATTTTCTTCTTCTTTTTTTTCTTCTTTTTTTTTTTTGGAGAAGGAAGATGATATGATGATGTTGTGTTATAAAAAGTAAGGGGGGAGGATTCTATTTAATATTTTAGTTGTTGTTGTTCTGATTATTTCCTATACTGTATCTATCTAAATCCAAAGCTCTTTTTGGCAATACTAGATTTTTTTTTCTTCCTAATAATAATATATCTTTTTTTATTTTTCCTATACTGTGTAATGTATGTAAAAATGTAAAATACCCTAATAAATTGGACCTTTCGTTCTTTTATTCTTTCTTTCTTCTTCTTTCTTTCTTTCTTTCTTTCTTTCTTTCTTTCTTTCTTTCTTTCTTTCTTTCTTTCTTTCTTTCTT
>LT642325.1:0-22838 GCA_900128585.1 Stramenopiles sp. TOSAG23-3 | reverse complement strand
GCGACAGCGATGGGGATAGCAACGATCGTAAAGACAAGGACAAAACGAACGATAAAGCCAAGACTGTTACAAATAGTAACGATCCTGATAAAAAGCAAGAAAGTGATGCCGTGCCTGATAACAAATATGTTACGTATGACCCCTTCAAACGAGACCCTAAGTATGCAGGGGCAAAGTCGACTTGTGGCTGGGCTTTGAACAGCCTTGCTAACCATTATCACCCTTCTGTGCAAGTCTTCGCGAAATCGTTACTGGAAGGCTCTTTTATTGACTATGAGGGGGACCCATTGCGAGATTTCGGATCAACTGCATTTCTTGAGAGGTTTTCATACAGAAATCCTAAGCAAAAGGATTTGAGCATGATAAAGCAGAGTTCGAACGCTTCGTTTTCCACAATGCAACGAAAAGATTCGGGGAAATACGGCCATGTGTCTACGTCTAATCCAGTCAATTCCAAAAATTTTCTCTATCAAAAGTCTGTCAGGGAAGAAGAAGAATTCTTTCTGCGGTTTTTTAAAGAGAAAGACAGACGAGAGAGGTCCGGGGCGAAGAAATCTAACGAAAGCAAAGAGCAAAACCAGGACGACGGTTCGGAAAGTGAAGAGGATGAAGAAGCCGGGTATGATAGATTTTCCCAACAACTGGCCGAAGGATTGTTACACGAAAAAGCGGGTGGTATGTCAGATGGGGAAGATGACGATGAACCAATGTGGGACTTTTCTGATGATGAAGATAATGGTGGTAGCGATGAAGAGGAAGATTTTCAAGAGAATGAGAGTGAAAGCTCAGATAAAGACGAAAAAGCTGGCAAGAAAAACAGCGGGAAATCACCATTTGCTGCGGCGGAAGATTTTGCTTCTATTTTGGAGAAATCAGGGCAGGATTCTTTGAGCAAGAAGGAGAGGAGTTGGGCCGATGAAGCTACAGCGGATGGTCGTCGCAAGAAAAAGCGCCGTAAGTAAGAGGTAAACTAACTCATTCGTTTCATCGGGGCGCTGCCAGTGCTAAATATTTTTTTTAAGAGTTGGGGTGGTGCGCGTATTTATAAAATGTAAACGAGAGACAACTCTTTGTTTTTACAATGAAATGAGGACTTACAGAAAGCTGTGCGCTGTGTGTTTTATGAACTTGTCGTGAACACACTTTAAGTTGATTAATTCTTATAAACTAATGGACAAAAGGAGCAGATTCATTTTCGCGGTACATGAGAAAGCTAAATTTTAATTACTTAAATTAACAGCCAATTTTTTGTTTTAACTTATTTACGGAATGAGTCATCTATGAGTGAGACAGCGGGCGAGGAAGTTTATTATGGGTCGTCTGGAAGCATTGCCAATCCACCTACCGATTCAGATCATGCATGGAGTACATCTAAGTTTGATATGATAGCTAAGATAAGACTAAGTGACAAGGGTATATCGATTATGATATGATATCATAGTAAAACCACAAGAGCAAAGATAAGTTCGCAGTACATGAAGGAATGTAAACCTCGAATGTTTAGTAGATTTCAGTTCATAGTGCACTAATTTTAATTACTTAAATAACAGCCAATTTTCTTGTGTACTTATTTACAAAGAACGAAGTGTAGCATATTGCAATGGAATCTTGTCCCCCCCCCCCCCCTGTGAAGTTTGTGATATGATTGACAAGTCATTGAATAACACGCATACGCATGTGTATATTTTCGCTTTATATGGTTCAGATGCAAATTGCCTATTTCATTCATGCCTTTAGCTTGACGACAAGGGCAGTAATGTCATCGATCCTACCGTTTGCCTGAGGGGACGCACGCCATCGCTTCCTTGCAGTAGCCACTATCATTCGAGCCGCTTGCTTGGGGTTCCATTTTTTTGGATCCCTATCAATAATTCTATTCACGATGGCAGCGACGTCGTTCAAGGACATGACATCCCAGACCCCATCAGTTGCCATGCACATCCATTTATCATGCGGCTGCAATTTGTATAGACGAACTTCGGGAATTGTTGTAACACCGCAAGTGTGCGCCATTGCGTCCCCAAACGATCGGCTTACGGCCAGTCCCGGCCCATATATGTTTGGCATTGCTGACCATACTCGCTGTGTCGCATTCTCAGCGTTCACGGCGTAGTGTGGGCTTGCTGATACACGACCTCCACAGTTATGAACTCTCTGAGATTCGTCTGGGCGATTCGGTTTGTGGTCAGCAGTGAGCGCCATCACTTCAACCCTGCTGTTTTTTGATTTCCCGCCGGCCGGTATGATACGCCCTACGCAAGCCCTGCTGTCTCCAACATGAGCAAGCAGCACACTATTGTGGGATAAGACTGCGGCTACAGCAGTGCTGCCGCTGTTGCTAGTATCTATCATAAGTCGCAGTTGATCGTCCAAGCGCAAGAACGCTTGGGTAATTTTTTGCCCAACCATTGGAGTAAAGGGCAAATTGACATCCGCGCCCAACATATGGGATGTAAGGTGCTGGACACAATACTCCGATACCTCCCTGCCAAGTTTACCATGGCCATCAAACACGCATACTAAACTTAGCAGCCCGCGGCCATTGAAGTCTCTTAGTTCTAAAACGTTGTCTTGGTTTAACCAACCCGGCTTGTTTGGCTTAAATCCTTGAACAGAAACAGCTCCACTGACATGACCGCAAACTAAATCTTTTGGGCGGTTCATTAATGAAATACCATTTTCATGTTTTGCAGGTTGTTTCGTTTCATTGTCTGCATCATTGACTGACGTTATTCTCAGGGGCATATTTTTTTTATTAGCAGAACGTTCTTTACCGGAAGATGGCAGGCTGTATTTCGGCTCACTCGGTGCCGACAGGTGTACCGGGGAGGAAGGTGGCATCCTTCGCCGGCGGTACCTTCCAGCTTGTACTTTGGACGTTGTTGACGGTCGTTGGTACTTTAATTTCCATTGCTTAACCCCCCCGCGTTTGCTTTCGCCCGTTTCATACTTCTTGGGGTATTGTTTTTGCGGGGAGGCTGCATTTTTGTGCATGTTCATAATATTTTTCCCATTTGAGCGAACAACCTGCCCAACGTCTGCACGCTTCCGACGAGTTGGGACCCCAAACCTCGCTTTGCTATCGGAAGTTTGTGACTGGTAATCCATTCCGATCGCACCTATGTGGCCGACTCCATGCTGGCTCGAGTAAGACGAAGTGTTGGGACGACGTGTTCTTCGTCCTCTGACGGCAGGCTGACGAACCCTGGCCGGTCGCTTAGCATTTGCCCCAGAAAGGCTTTGCCCCCCTTTAGTTGCGGGAACCTGGCATTCAGCTTTTGAGAACATCCCCGGCCCTATTAACAGTAGCTTGGATTGCGCTTTCTTTGTTGGCCTTCTTGTAGCGTCTCTGTGACAAAGTACTGGTGTTAGTTCTATAAGTCTAAATATCCATATATTATTCACAATATCTGCCACTAAAAACCTCTCTTTCTTTTTGCAATTAATTAATCACCGGGCAACTAACTCTTGGTTACTTTACATACACATACAATAGGATCGATCACAAGAAGAAGAACGAAAAAAGAAGAAGGTGATGACTTTTTTTACTCACCGTTACACCTTTATAAAAGGGCACAACAGCACAATTATTTTTTGATCCATTTCACTACCAAAACAACAGTGCTATTACCTGTAATTATGAAATTCGCGCAATTTCTATATTTAAAGGATAACCTTACAATACAAATATTAAATAGGAAATATAATGTGAATATATTTATTCATAAGTATAATTATATTATATTATAATTATTAAATGTACCTATCAAATATTTGTTTTTCACCAACGTACACATCAAAAACTACGAGGATATCGCAGATGAATCTGAATATCTGAATCTCGAAGAGTAATTTATTTAGCTCTGCCCGTACTATATAGGAATACTATATTAGTATACAGTATACGTAGTAAGCATTTAATACTGAAATTAGGAGTACGTGTCTATGATAATAATAGCAAAAACCTGTCCAGACTACTAAAATAGAAAGTGAAAAAATTAAAAGGATGTCTGTGTTCTGTGTATAATTAATTAATTATATGCGTTGCTACTACAACAACAAAAATCAAAATACTAAAATATGGTGGTGACGACTGATATATAATGACAATAGTTAGGAAGCTATTATTCCCTATATGTGAATATACTCAATTAAAATGATGGATTCTTCTTCTTTCTACTACTGCCGACGACAACAAACTGCTTCGAATGAACTACGATGGTGTGTACAGACATTACTAAATTATAACGCGATCATTCATCAAAATCCATCCTTCCTCCATCCTCCCCCTCTATTAATAATAATAATAATATTATAATATATATTTGTTACCATTTTTTATATATCGTATTAATAATAATAATACCACCGTAGAGTATTTTAGTAGAAAAAAATACAACAACTACTATAATAATAATTTATTATTTTTTACTGAAATTGTTGTTGTCGTCATCGTGTCTTCGTCTGCATCGACAAGTGTGTTGTGCTGCCTAAACACGTAACTATGATATAAACATTAGTAACTGTTCACTATCCTTGAAAGAAATACATGTCGTAAATATACGGTGCAACGACGTCCCCGTAAAATCGCCAGCCCGGCCCTTCACCAAACAGACTAAGGCACGACCACTTCTGCAGCGAAGAAAGGATGGGGTGCGCTTTTTCAGGAACGAAAAGTCCCGTGGTCAAACCGGTGTATCTCCGAACAACCAGCACCGTTGAGAAACAAATGGTCGATGGGGCACGACTGCGTCGAGAACGGGTGGCTGAATCGGAGTCGAGAGTTGCAGTATCCAGGCCAGTTACAAATATTTCAAATATGCGCATCGGCAGAAGGCACTCCGACTTGCGAGACAGACTGGCGAACGGAAAGGCTGCCAAAGCAAACCCAGAGGCCACCTCCAAAACTTCTGCAGAGACCCAGTTTATATGCGAAACTTTAAAGAACCATTGGCTGTTCGACGAAACGACGGCCAAAGCCATGGCAATAATCGTCCAGCATATGTATAGACAGGCAGTTAAAGCGGGAGAAACCATAGTGAAGCAAGGGGACAAAGGAAACGAATTCTTTCTGATACAAAGTGGAACTTGCACTATAGTTGTTGATGGGGTCCGTGTTGGCGACGAACTCAAAACAGGGGGGACTTTTGGGGAGCTTGCGCTGTTTTATGAATGCGCGCGCACAGCTACTGTGATAGCAAAAGAAGATTGTTATTTTTGGGTTATGGAGCACATAGCATTGCGCGCATCATTGCTTCATTATCATGAATCTGTCGTCCAAAAGAACCTTGACCTTTTGGAAAAAATGCCAGACTTTAAAGACTTCATAGGTTCCAAAGAGTTGAAGAGGCTCGCCCAGATTTTGAACCCAATGAGGTTTGAAGATGGGCAGTACATTATAAAGCAAGGGGAACCCGGCGATATATTTTACATACTTGAAATAGGGACGGCAAAAGTTGTAATAAACGATTTTGAGAAGCCGAAAAGGTTGCAAGTTGGAGATTTTTTTGGAGAAGCTGCACTTGTGACGGATCAGCCCAGGTCAGCATCGATAGTTGCCGAGGGTCCATGCGTTTGTGTAGGTCTCGATAGAGCATCGTTTGAAGAAGTGCTCGGGCCGTTTGATTTGTTCAGAGGGCATGTGGTGAACTCGCCCGTCGTAAAAAAGGTTCGCAGTATGACTGTCGTAGTGCCATCGCGTATTGATCTGAGTGCATACAGTACCAGAGGTGTCATTGGCGTCGGTGGTTTTGGGATAGTTACTTTACGAGACGGGGAGGAATTTGGAATGGTGGCAGTGAAAGAGATGAAAAAAGCATTGATAGTTATGAATGAGATGCAGGACGTAATCATCAGGGAAAAGGAGTACATGCAACAGGTCCACTCACGCTTTGTTTGCAATTTGTATGGGACATCGGCGGACATTAACTCTATTTATTTGATTACCGAGTATTTGCCTGGTGGGGACATGTTTGACATACTCATGAACTATGGTGCCCTCCCAGAATCCCATTTGCAATTTTATATTGGATGCATCGTAATGGCCCTGGAGGCCATACACGGCGAACATATAATATACCGTGACTTAAAATTGGAAAATATCGTGTTGGATAAAAACGGGTACGGAAAAATCGTAGACTTTGGGCTGGCAAAAAGAGTCCTCGACCGAACATACACTACATGTGGAAGTGCCCGCTACAGCGCCCCTGAGGTTCTGACCGGAAAGGGGTACGGCCAATCAGCCGACCTCTGGTCCCTGGGAGTTGTATTATTCGAATTGGCATTTGGTGTAAGCCCCTTCCCCGACAACTGCTCAGAAGTGGAGTTGCTGCGTAAGGTAATGGCTGGCGCGTACACATTTCCTGCGTCCCCTCCAGTAAGCCCTGCATTCCAGCAGTTTACAAGCGGTTTGCTGACGAAGAAGCCAGACTATCGACTGGGAGTTGGGTATCATGCATTTGAGAATATCTTCAAACATCCATGGTATTTTGATTCAGGCTTTGAATGGCCACTCCTGCGCACCATGGCGTTGAAGGGTCCGATCATACCAGACTTAGATCTTGATGGCAGCAGTCAAATAGATTCCATGCAATATGACCAATTATCCCACCATGAATTTTTTTCGGACTATGACCGTTCCAAAGATCCTAAGGTAGGATGGGACGAAATGTTTTGAGAGGATAATTTAATAATTAATGATTCTTCCTCCCTGAAAACTCGTATAATATATATATTATAGTAGTCGTTCTACGAGTTCAAATTTTATTATTATTATTCAATATTTTTTTAATTATTATTATTCAAGTATAATTTATTATTTAGAAGTAGACACAACTTATAATTTTATTAATAATACCTACTGCTGCTGCTGCTGCTGCTGTACAATAAAAATATTATTATTTATATACTCGTATATTCCCAAATTCAATAATAATAATAACTAAAAAATATTTATTTTAATTCAACAACAACAACAAACAACGCACAACACCATCAACCATTCTTCTTCCCTATTATTATTATTATTAGAGACTATTAGTCCGTCCTCCTACTACATACTACAACATATACTATACATACTTCGTTTTATTTTTATTTATTTTTTGTTCACCACCACCACCACTTCCCGTTCACTATTCATCACACCACCCTCCCCACGCCCAGTTTTGAATCATGTACCTGTATACTAATTAGACTGCAGAGGAGCATATTTTTTATGCATTGTAAACCAAGAGCGCATTGAGATAAAAGAAAATAACTTTCTATATCATCTGCTATTTCAAAATTAACACCAAATGTCCTCCTCTACCAGTGCCCCTGAAGCCGCCCAGCTTTTCACGCCAGAGCGCCCAAAATATGACCGTGCACTTCGGGCTTGGTTCAATTCGGAAGCTTCAAAAATCATATCCAGTATTTCTGTGAGCAATGAGGATAAAGCTCTCCAGCGCGTCAAGTTGCTGAAACAACTTGATTCAATGTCTGCGGCCGCATTCAAACAGTACATTGAAGGGGATACGGCCCTGGATGATGCAAAAAAACAATTAATTCTACGGGTGGCCTTTCAGTCGAACTTTACTGGCGTGAAGGACGGCTCAGATTTATTTTTTGAAGTACTACGCTACAAATGCCTATCCCAGTCCGTTTGCCGCCGGTTAATTGCTATCGTTCTGCAAGATTGCCCCAGTGGGTTCACAGCATTTGAAAAAACACTAATTATACACAGCGCATTCATCAGCAACGCGTACGACGACTACTATTTGAGCTGGATGAAAGCGGTACAGGATCCAACATTTGCAGCGGCCATCAAAGACAAAGACTCAGTGCGAACGCAGCAAAGCCGTGAAAAAATCGGGGAGGAATTATTTTTATCCCCGTATACCATTATACGTGCATGCGGATCAGACGCGGGCGAAGGGTATGACTTCTTGGTAGAGCCCTACGGCACGTTTTTCGCGGATACGTTACGCCCAGTCATTGCCACGTTTCAAGACGCAGTGGATGCATTATCAGCCTGCGAAGACAAGGATGCAGATGCGAACAACACCGCAATGGTTGCTTATCTTGCCCAGTACCGTGCTGCATTAGCTGAAACGGATATAAACAACCTTGAGAAGCAGTGGAATTTGTGCGACCGGTTATGGATGGATACCAAAGCGACAATCCAAGTAGTCCACGACATTGAAGACGGGTACAGTGACCCATTGAGAGCCAAGCAGGGTCCTGATTTTTCCCTTCGTTTCTTAGATGAAACTTATGACTCTCAAAACGGAACGATTCAACAAATTCATGCCTTGATATGCAAATACTACAGATCGCGTGATACCCGGTTGAGTGCAGACGGTTTGACTGCGTTAGGAAATACCATGGCAGGAATTTATTATATTCCCTTCAAAACAGGCTGCAGCCTTGTGTTTTCGTACAGCGGACAGAGCATTCCCAATCGCCTTGACGTAAAAAAGGAAAAGGGCGTTAAAATTTACTTCGATGCGATTGAAACCATGGCCAGGGTAGAACAGGTAAAGGAAAAGGTTCTGTCGATATACGCGGATGCACAACGAAGTGTCATTGAAAAATTTAAACCCGACGCCGTGGAGCAATTGGTTTGGCACGTTGCTGCCCACGAGGTTGGTCACGCCATCTATGGGATCAGGTCGATTAAAAAGTATATTCGAAAAGAGACGAACATGATGCTCGAAGAACCTCGGGCAGAACTGACTGCCATGTTCACCCTTCGCCTCCTATTTAAAGAGAAGATGCTTTCTTTGGAAGAATTGCAGAAGCATGTCACCCATTTTTGCCTTGATGGCGTTCGGTACTTTATGAAATTTAACACGATTTCTTTGCAGCCGTACATCGTCTTCCAGATACATGCGTACAATGTTTATTTTAAAGAGGGCTTCTTATCATTTGACGCGGAAGGTAAAATTGTAATTGATGTCTCGAAAACACTACAGGTGCTGGACTCGTTTTCCTCTCTTTTCGAAGACATCCTTGATGCACTGGATTTGTGCAATGAAGAGGGCGGGCAAACGCTAGAGTCAATCCTTGGCATGATGAAAGTTCCAAGTGATCTAACAAACCAGGTTGTTCGAAATTGTCTGCTGGGTAAATAGGAAATGAAAGAGGGACGGCAGCAATTTACGCGTAATAATTTATTACATATCTTTCAAGTTTTTTTATGAGGATGATGTTCCAAGTTCGTACGGGGACGGGTACGGTAGTAGTATACGGAACAACAAATTTCTTCCGAGAAAGAAGAGGAGGAGATTATTATAAACATTTTTCCAACAACTGCGTACTACTACTACCGGTACCGGTACCTGTACCTGTATTATAAAAAAACGCTACTACTACTACTAAAAATAAAAAAATAATAACAACAAACACATCAACCTCCAAACAACAATAAAACTACTAGTCACCACTCGTCGGTTGTTCTTCTTCGTTGTATTGAAACGAAAATAGCTATTTATAATTGCGCAGTTTAACGAAATCCACGAAGACAACAATTTTTTTCTGAATGCAACAGTAAAATAGTGACTGTAAAACCAAGCCAAGAGTTGCGCGTGTGACTCTCATGCCCTTAATACCGGAATCTGAGCGGAAGCGCCAGGACCTGTCTGGTGACGGAGGGGTTGTCAAAGTGCTGACAAGCCCTGGTAAAGGGCCTTGTCCAAAAGATGGCGACTTTGTGTCTGTTCAATACGTTGCAAGTCATGGGAAGGATGGCGTTCTTTTTGACTCTAGTCGGAAGCACCTGGACGGTGGGTACAAATTTAAACTAGGAGACCGGGGTCCTAAATTTTTGCAACTAGCAGACGGAATGATTCGACCTCTGGGGTGGGATATAGCTATCCGAACAATGAAGGTGGGGGAAAGTGCTATGCTTTATTTGACATCAAAGTATGCGTTTGGCGAAGCTGGGGTTAAACATCCTAACCGACCGGGCCATATAGTCCCCCCAGGCACCACAGTAGCATACAATCTGGAGGTGGTCAGCATAGACAAGGATGTTACTTTTATGTCGACCTCGGAAATCTGTGAGCAAGGAGAGAAGTTGCTGCTTGAAGGCACCAGCTGTTTTCGGCAAGGGGAGTTAGAAAAAAGTGAGCAGAGGTACTTAAAAGCTTTAGAAGCTCTACAAGCGATCAAGCACATTCGTCATGATGAAAGTCCATTGCACACAGATGATGGAGTTATGCTTGGTCGAAAGTTAATAGTTCGAGGTATTCTAAATTTTGTGAGCTGTAAATTGAAACGATTCGATATCTCCCGAGGCAATAAGGGCAAAAGCAAGATTAATAAAAATGAAATTGCTGCGGATGTCGTAAAGAAGTGTTCGAAGGCAATCGACATTCTTGAGTCCATGAAAAGTCTTATACCAAACTCCGAAGCCGAAGAACAGAAGACTATGTTAGCAAAAGCTCTATACCGGCAGGGAAAAGGCTATCTAATGTTACGGAAAGAGAAAATGGCCAAAGATAATTTTTACCGTGCTCATGAATTACTGCCGAAGGATAAAGGGATTCGGAGAGAGTATGTGGCAGTAAAGAAAAGGATTATGGACGCAAAGAAAAATGAAAAACAAATTTTTGGTGGAATAATGAAAAAAGACGGCGTTTCTTTGTACGAAGATAAAGACGACGTGCCTGTTGCCGTTAAAGAGGAAGTCTCTCTCTTTGACCAAATCTACACATTTCTTCGTCTTGTGTTCTGCTGCAAAAAGAAGATTGCTTGAAAAATAAGTACGCTATGATAAAAGGTGTAAACACAAGAGTTTACTCACATCAGTATAATGTGTCAGGTGAAAAACAAAATATATAGTATGTGTCAGGTGATATTGAAAAACCAAATATGCATCTAGTACGTTTTAATCAAAAAAAAAACTAATGTGATATAGTATGTCTTCTAGATTGAAAAAAAATTATAGTGTTACTTACACAGTATAAATAAGTGTTACTTATATTTTTATAGCATACTCTTAATTGATATCGGTGATATGAACTAAACTCTTTTTTAATTGTTTTTGAAGATCCAAACCAGACAACGAGCACCTTCAAAACATTAACGCACCCGCTTGGAAAATCACACAAGGACTTATTCGTTTACCAAGGAAGCATCGGATGAGGAAGTTGACTACGGGTCATTTGACATCCACGCAAATCCACATACCGATTCGGATCATGCATGGAGTTCACATGAGAATGATAGTCAAGACCAAGTGACAAGGGTATATTGATTAGTAAAATCTCAGGAGCAGAGATAAGTTTGCAGTATTATGAAGGAACGTAAACCTTTATTGGGCAAAAGGAGCAGATTCACTTTCGCGGTATATGAAGAAGAGATAAATTTTAAAATTACTTAAAATATAAAAATAGCCAAATTTTTTGGTTTTAAAGATCTAATATCATAAAACTTGTCAGTTGCCACATCTGTTTTATAAGATCAGTGTAAAGATTATTTTTTTATTAATTATCCGGATATATAAATAACCCTGCTCAGAACACTCAACCATTTTCCACGATCCCCGTCACACTCAAGGCACAATTTAAAACGCCCTGGTTTAAGAAAAATAACTTCAAAATTCCGTGTGATACTGGACCCGAACGACTCAAATGTGTGTGGACATGACTTCACAGATCCACTGCACAGCATGTACGATTCCACAAGAGAGTCATTTAATAATTTTGCACGTGAAACTTTGTGATCAGCTTTATACACCCGTAATTTGCAGGATGCTGAAATCCGAAAATGCTCAAGGTTTTTAATTGAGACATCAAGCCGAACGGGGGACCCGACAGGTGTTGACCATGGCTCCCCTTGCGCACCGTCGCCTCCTTTGTCTCCATATACAGTGGCCAAACTTGACGATAATTTAATCGGGGAAGGGTACGTCCGATTAACAAAATTGCCAAGATTATTGTTTCTTAAAGTATCTCCCTCTTTTCCCGTTACAAAATTAGGTCCTGGACTTAACTTTTCATTACCACCGTTACCTCCTTGGATTTCCCACGACATCGAGAGAGACGAACGGACCATACGCATGCACAGTGAAGGAGGCATCGAGTTACAAACGGGGCGTAAGGATAGAGACCCAATCGTACCACTGGAAGATTTCCACATCAATCGTATGTTCTTCTCGAGATAAGCCAAGCATGAATTTCGGAGCGCTTTTACGGTGCGAACATTTGCAGTGTCATGTACAAAATGAAGTGGATTCTTCATCTTTTTCACAGGGACTGATATGCGTTGGGCCTCTCCTGCTTCTAAGGACGTAGCGAAAAGCCTATAGGTCATATCGTCGCTCTTTCCAGGTGATGGCACATGAAGCGAAGAGGAACGAACAAGGAGTGGCGTTTGAAATTTATCCCCCGAGTCTAACGGCGAAGACTGAGACCTCTGCTGTATGGGCTGCCCCCCACCACCGGCAGTCGGAGCCAGGTCTTCTTCGCCGGAGACAAGGCTGGCCGAATCTTTGCTATTTCCTTGATTTCCAAAGCAAGTTATTTCAAACGACCGTTTTGTCGGGTTGTTAATTAATAGAACAACAACGAAATCGAAAGATTCACAAATATCGTAGCCGTCTCTTCGAAATGCTGCAACCCCATCTTCAAACGGAACAATATTAATCGAAACAATTTCCACGCTGCGCGTGGTGACCATTTTAAACGGCATATTGATCTTCCGGTACACGTCGGCTTTCTCTTCCTGGCCGTATTCTAAGCTCAGTTCAGCAAGTGGGGTATCGCGTTGGGCATCTATGGTGACTGGCAAATATGTTTTATCCCCTGGTTTCAATGGCAGTTTTTCCTGGAGCGAAGTAAAAAGATTTTGATCAAACGAAAACACTTCGTCGTTACCGCATTTGTCCAGGTATTCTTGGAAGCTTCCTGGGTCCGCCGAAGAAAATACCATTATTTGTTTCGATTGGTTTGGCATCAATTCTGTTTGAGATGTTTTTATTGACAAATTTTCGTCGTACGACGTCAATTTTCGCCTCTTCAGTGTGAGTTGGAGTTTTATGTACGCAACTGGTACAGATCCTGTGTTTTGAATTAGCAAATTATGTTTGTGAACTTGCCCGTCAAGCAAAGAAAGGCTTGTGACATTACTCCCACTGATGCGTGAACGTTGGTGCGTTTGGGATCTTACATCTCGGACCATCAACATGGGTAGTTTCGGAAGCACATCGACCGTGTAACAGCTTAAAGCTTCTCTTGTCGCAAGTTCTTTTCTGACAGAGGTGTCTACGGACGAAGCCACGGTGTGAACCCACCGTAGGTTAAACATAGTGACGGATACCCGATCGAGAACCAAACGCCCTTTAGACAAAGGCTTTAAAGTTAAAATGACGCTTTGTGTCGTTTTTGCAGGAATATAAACAGATTGGCCATACGCTTCGATGTTTTGGCCGTTGCCTGGGGATACCATCGCTATGTGCTGAACGTGGACGGGAATTAACAAAGAATTTTCCAGCGTAACTTTTACCTCCGCTATTTCCTGTTCAATCCATTCGATTTGTTTCGCTTTTTTTTCGATTTTTGCAAATGGGTCGTAGTATATTTTTGTACCATGCGCGCCCATTTTGTTCGCATCTTGCTCGTCTTCGTTTCGGTAGTGGCGCAAGGAGCTCTTTAGGGGCAGCGCTTCGATTGAAACCAGTTTTGGAATGTTCGACATGTTTACATTCACATCTGGCATCAGACCGCCGGTGATAACGCTTAAATTCTTGGCAATGGCACGTTGTGCATCATAAATACTGTTGGGCAGCGCCCATGACGAAATGTCAGTCCCGTTACCTGTCACACTTCGAGACGGAGATTGATTTCCGGGCGATTTTGGTCTTGTTTGTGAAGACGGCGAAGACGGGCTTTGTTTCACATTTTTATTTCTTCCTCGTCTGCTGGAACCACTAAGTCCGAACAAGTCTTCGACCTCTAGCTTTGCCTTCAGGATTTTCTTTATGCGAGCTTCCTTTGGTGGCGTCTTGGCAGATTCTGCTCTGCTCAAACGATTTTCTGGGTGGACAAGCTGTGGAGATGAACCGTCGCCGTTGGGAATTCTATTTGTCAAGCTCTTCGTAGTGCAATTTTGCAAAGCACGCAAAGTTTCGACCGCAAAAACAGTCGCAAGGTCGTGATTGTCGGTCAACTTTGCCAGCTGAAACAGCTCTAACAAATGTTGCCTACTTATCCGTGGCCAAGTATCAATTGTTTCGGAATCCAAAGCCGCCACATTCCCTTTGTGTGTTTCTACAGAGAGATTAGTATGATTTAAAGACCCGCCTACACTATTATCTGTTCTTGCCCCAATATCCTCGAATTGTCCAGATCTATTCGGCTGCTTGGAGCAGCCAGGGATGTTATACGCCTGCCCCGATAAGTGAGCAAAACTTTGAGCAGTGTTCCAATTCATCAACGTAGCATATAATATAGATAGTTTGTGGCTGTAATATGCAAATTTTCGGCGCATTCCCAGTCGCTCGCATAACAAGCACACCTCGACCAAGAAACAGACTTTTCCCGAAGTACGCAATTTGTGCAACGCTTTGTGGGCATCTTCGTTTATCAGTTTCATGGCGTCAAAAGCTTTCGGAATCTGCAACCTCGTATAATACCTGCATAATTTAAGAATTGCACTTAGTTCTAATTCTACGGCGCCATTCATACGAAAATGTTGGCATGCTTCGAGGCAGTTTTTTTTCACATCAACTTGGAACGGCAATTTTGATTTATTCATAATATCCACCGCTCCAACAGCTACAGCAACAACAGAAGAGAACGTGTCCAGGGCCTCTATCGTCGCCATGACCGTGGCTGCTGCGTGTCCTTCATGTGCAGACGCGTACCACAGGTGGTCGACAGGCTTCCCGTTTTGCTTCATCATACTGAGTGCCATTGTATAATGCTGCAAAGCATCGGTTGGTGCGGCAGCTAAAAGACAAAAATCCCCCGCCCATTTCCTCAACCGCGCCTGGTGGCGCAGTTCCCATTTCTTCTTCTGTTTATTTCTCATGATGGCGTCCTCTTTGGCCAGTTGTGCATCCATGCCGTTCCGCAAGGTAGGAGAGGACTTCCCATTTAGCCCATCTTCTACCATTTTGCTCAAAGAATGAATCAGCCGGGTGCATATATCGCCAAGATCAACCTGCATTTGCATTTCCAATATCGACCCCGCACCATCAGAAGAGTTGCGGTCGGCAACAAAAATCGTGAAGTCTTCCAAACCCGAGAACTTCCCTGGTTCTGCGAGTTGGGTGTCTGTCACGTCAAACGCAAAGCAGTGCCGCAGTATCGATTTTGGGGCCTTTCGGTCGGCTTCTATCAAAAAATTGCCAAACGTTTTTGCCAAATCTCCTGTAGATGGACAATGGCATATACCAAAAACAGCGAGGGTGGATTTATACAAGTGCAAGTCGGTCAGCAAAGGAAGAGAATCGTTTTTTGCAGACGCCAAGCCCTTCGCCTTGTACCCATTTACAAACTCAAAGTACACAGCGCCGTATGACCAAGACTGGTATTGAAATACACTGTCTTTCGTATCTTCGGTCAGTTTCGGGGGAACGAGCAGTTGCAACGGTATGCAGGAAAATTTACACAATATTTTAAAGTAGTGGTCAAAGGTTTCGCTTGGAATTTTCCCAACGGGCAAGACCAAGACTCTGATCTTTCCTCGCGATACCAACGAAGAGGAAAACACCTCGGACTCTCGAAACATTTTAGTTTTCCCTCCCTCGATTTCAATACCAACTTTTGGTGAAAATGAACCACGAAAATGCTTTTTGAGCTCGCCAATCCGCAATCTCCTTCTCTCTCGCCCACACACACACTTACACCTTCTTTTTTTTTTTTAATCAAAGGAATATCAATCATATACGTATATATATATGTATTTTATTTATGTGAAATAATTCAATCAATACTAAAATACTACTTCAAATTACTTTTTAATAATAAAAAAGTAATATAAGAGAAGAAGAAAGAAGAAAGAAGAAGGAAGAGAGAAGAAGAAGAGAGAGAAAAAAAAGAAGAACTGCTGTATTTTATAATTACAATGTAATAACAGACGATATAATAATAATGAGGTTCTATTATTTATTTCATTGTATTTTTATAATACTATCATAGTATACGTAATAATGTATTTATATATAATAGTAATTAAAAAAAAGATACGCTTCTACTATTTATATTTTCATTATTTATTTATTGTTGTTCATAGTATTTATATAAAATAATATACTTATTATATATAGAGTGTATTATAGACAACAGACAACGGCGATCGATGACGACGACAAAAAAAAACAACAAGAAAAGAAAGAAGAAGAAAAGAAGAAGAAAGAAGAAAAGAAAGAAGAAAAGAAGAAGAAGAAAAAAAAAAGAAAAGAGGAAAAAAAAAGGAAAAAAGAGAAGAACGAAAAAAACAAAAACACTTCTCTTTGAATTAGTATTTATTTATATATAAAAGCTATACATATCTCAACACAGTAATACATACAATAATAAATGTATCTTATACAAATAATCATCAAGTTTAGTGTATTATCTAGATCATTGGAGTACTTCAAAGTTTTCAATTAAATATAAAACCGAGGCAGAGCCAACCAACCACTGTCGCTTCTTGTACATGCATGCCCGAGTGCTGAGATTTGCCCAAGCGTTTAGGCACGGAAGATGTCTGGGCTTCTTATTGATCTCTCTTGCCCGGACGAAGGTACTTCTGGGGAGAACTCATCGGGTCAAAATGGAGTCGAAGACGCATCGTCTTCATCCTCAAGTGAACAAGACTTGAAAAAACAGAAAATAGAGAAAGAGCTTGGCCAGCAGTATGCATATTTAGCAACCGTGAGCGAAAAGATCAACGAGTTAGAGTCCCAGCTTCGGCCACTGGAGTATGAAAGGAGTGCAATCCAAGCTGCAATTGCGCAGAAGCAAGAAGAGCTTGACTTTCTTCCTCGATCAACCGACGGGCAATGGTCGCAGCGGTTTTCATGGGACAAAGACGTAGTTCGAACCATGAAAAACGTTTTCGGTATCCAGAGCGGGTTTCGAGCTCACCAGAGGGAGGCAATCAACGCTACAATGTCAAAAACTGATGTATTCTTAGTTAAACCAACTGGTGGCGGGAAGTCTTTGTGTTTCCAGGTACCGGCGGTGTTGGAGAAGGGGTTCACAGTAGTGATATCGCCGTTGGTGTCGCTTTCGTACGACCAGGCTCTGTCATTGCGTCAACGCGGCGTCAATTGCGTGGTGTTTGACTCGACGACGACGAGGGAAACGGCAAAAATAATTTTATCCGACATGGTAAATCCGAAGAGTAGTTTGAAAATAATATATGTGACACCGGAAAAAATAGACAAGAGCAAGCGCTTTATGTCCCAACTTCAGCGTGCTGCAAAATTAGGACGGGTCAATCGCTTCGTGGTCGACGAGGCGCACTGTGTTTCTCAGTGGGGCTGCGATTTTCGGCCGGCATACCGCCGCTTGGATGTGCTCCGGACTTCCCAATCAATCGACAAAATCCCGTTGATGGCCCTCACAGCCACCGCGACGGCCAATGTGCGGCGAGATGTCCAGAAGGCCCTGAAAATGAAGCACACTGAACTTTTCCTTGGGGGATTCGATCGGCCGAACTTGCTATACGCAGTGAAACGCAAAGAGAAAAATTTTAACAAATTCATTGAGGGAATTTTGGAAGAGATTCACACGTGCGAAACAACCATTAACAATGGCCAGTCTGCGTGTGGCTTGGTGTACGTCCATTCCAGGCAGGACGCGGAAAAGGTAGCGGCTGCTTTGAACAAGAGAAAAATTAATGCTGCTCCCTACCACGCCGGTTTGGACGACGGAGACAAAAACGAAACGCACGAGTTATGGAGACGTGGCGTGCTAATGGTTATTGTTGCCACGGTAGCATTTGGTATGGGGATCGACAAGCCAAACGTTCGGTTTGTTATTCATGCAACTATTTCAAAAACGCTGGAAACCTATTTGCAGGAATCTGGCAGAGCCGGGAGGGATGGGAAGCTGGCCCGTTGCACATTGTTTTATAGACGAGAAGACATTCCGAAAGTTTCATCGCTCATTCATGATTCGAGCAACAAAAAGGTAGCACGAGAGAAACTATACACGTTCATAGGCACGTTTTGTGAGTCAGACGGCAAGGAGTGTCGCCGGACAGCAATGGCGAAGGCATTGGGGGAATCTGTCCGGAACATCAATTGTAACCAGCGATGTGATGTTTGCCAAGGCAATCGCAGCAACGGAGATGAAAGCACCATGGCGTACAACGCCACAGGCGCTGCAAAACGTGTGATTGACCTCCTCGCCCGCATTCACTCGTTAGGCCTGAGGCAAAACGTGAGTATGATCCAGTTGGTCGAGTGCTGGCGAGGCGTAGGCCCAATATCCAAAGAACTGAAAGAAGCGCTTGGGGGGTCCAATCCAGCATTAGAGCAGCTGCGGGCCCCGAGTGAAGTTTCAAACGACAATCTGATGAAAATAGTTGTACATATGATTCTGCAAGACGTCTTTCGAGAAGTTTTTGTCAGCACATCATATAGTTGGAACGCGTACGTCTCTCTATCATCTAAGGGCGCAAAGTGGCGAAGCAGGTGCTCGCCGCCCTTCCGATTGCAAATAGACCAAGAACCCAAAGGAGGTAGCAAAAAGCGAAAGGTTGCCGGCGGCGCTGGCCAAAGTTCGTCATCGTCCCGAACATCATCCACTGCTTCAAAACCAAGAAAGAAAAAGAAACGACCAGAGTCCCCCCCCATGGGAGTGATTGAAATATCTTCGGACGATGATGACGATCTTTTCCAGTAGAAAGAGAAGAATGCTCTCCTCCAATTGTGGTGGTATTTCAATAGATAAATGAGCCGTACTGCCGTACTAGATTAATAAAAATAAGAAAACAATCTTCAAAGTATTCAATTATTATTAAAATATTATTTACTACCCTTGGTACTAACAAGAGTAGAGACAGAGGTGTTTTGATAATATAATAATAGGGTGTGATAGACATCTACACAGCACAGGGCTTAGGCGGAGTTGGGCATGACGTGGCGGGGGTAGGAAAGCCGACGAGATTATAATTTTTGTATTTCACTACTACCGTACCGGTACAGGTATTAATACCGTACCTCGAATATCTACCGAACTCTGTCGTCTTCCTGTTCTCGCTGCACCAGCTACTTTTTTGTTTTTGTTTTTTTTTGTTTGTTGTGCGTGAGATAGAAGGAAGCCTGTATTATGTTATATTATTATTTTTATACCTTCTTCGTCGTAGTACTTCTTCTTAATTAATAAAAAAATAATAATAATAATAAGAAGAAGAAAAACAGCACCCACCACATTCATTCCTCCTTTTCATTTCTTTTCTTACGGAACAATTACATTGGCAAAATCAACAATTTCAGGATTGTTATCACGAATCAAGAGAGAGAGAGAGAGTAAACCGAGAAATCTTCAGCCAGACTTCGTTTAAAAAGAAAATTAGGCACAACGAATTTCATAGTAAAGAACACTCAATATAGAATTCGTACATGAGCGTTAGGTTGAAGTCTACGAGGCTTATTAACAAAAGCGGCAATGAGGTGAGTGCTTCCAGGGAACTCAACTCGAAAGTTGTGTTTTTATATTTCTCAGCACACTGGTGCCCTCCTTGTAAGCAGTTTACCCCAATGCTCAAAGAATTTTATTCCAAAATGAAAGGAAATGGCCACAAAATTGAGATCGTCTTCGTTAGCAATGATAAAAACGAGGAAGAAATGATGTCTTACTTTCAGAACGATCATGGGGACTATTTGGCAATAAAGTTTGGGGAAAGCGACTTGTCAAACTTATCCCAAGAGTACGATATCAAAGGTATTCCAACACTGTGTGTTATTGACAAAGATGGAAAGGCTCTTGCCCCGAACCGACAAGTGAGAGAACTTGTGATTCAGAGCGCCCAAGGCACAGACGTGTCCAAGACACTGAAGCAGTGGCAGCAAGAGTGCGGTGACTGGACAGCAACGAAAGGCACGAAGCTGAGCGCTGGTGCAGCCTCTTCTTCAAAACAGATGACGCGAGAAGAAATGCGCGCTGCTCGCCTTGCCGCGCTTGAAAAACGTTCGCCGAATGCGTCAAAACGCGCTGCAAGCACGGCAAAGCCCAAAGCCAAGGCGCCCCCTGTACATGTAGAAACCGTAAAATCCCCGCCGGCGAAGGCTGCGGCCCCAAGGGCCCAGAGGGTAGAGGCGCCTGCGCCCACTGCCAGGGCGCCGACAGCGTCCACAGCGCCCGAGGGGGCCTTGGAGCAACTCATAGGCATGGGGTTCCCAAGAGCACAGGCTGCACAGACCCTTGATGCATGCGGTGGCAATGTGGAAAATGCGCTAGCAATTCTTTTATCTTGAGTAGAATGAATGCGGTGGCGACACGCCATTGCGGAGCTGACCAGAATGTTTAGAAAACCAATTGCGCCTAAGAGTAATTGTGTAGAGCTGTTGATTCGTCATGTGATATGACCATTATTAAAAAACAAATTATGTATTATCCTTTAAAAAAACTCTAATAAATTATTATTTATATTTGCGTTAGGAAAAGTTAGAAAAAGTTAGGCGAAATTAGACCAAAGCGGGATATTTAAATTATTTAAAAAAAACCAAAATTAAATATCTAAAAATTATAAAATTAAGTACACGCACGAATGTTTCAATTTGATGTAAAAATAATAAGAATTAGGAATTATATGTGTACGGGTAACCAGTGGATTTTTAAGACACCGTGCGCGGTTCAAAGTTAAATCGCTGGGATGTACGAGTTCGGTACGCTTGCCTGTGTACCTACGTCATTTCCCCAGCAGATCGCTTTGTTGTCCATGGTAACACCGCAGCTGTGCATGTATCCAGAAGACAGCGTTGCCCACGTCGTATCTTGGGGGACGATAGTGGTATCAAATTGGGTTTCCATGCCCCAGCATATCGCTTCGGTGCTTGCCAGGATACCGCAAGTGAACTTTCGCCCGGTACTCACCATGGTGAAGGTTTGCTCGGGAACCTTTCCGGATTGGCCAAAACCGTCGGCACCCCAGCAGAGAACGTCGCCATCAATTGTAACACCGCACGTGTGGTGCCACAAACTCGCCGATATTTGCACAAACTGATGGCCTTCGGGGGGTTGGGACTCCCCCCATTGGTTGCTACCCCAGCATTTTGCCGTCCCGTCGGTTTTAATGGCACAGTTGTGCGATTTTCCGGCCGAGACTTGGACGAAGGTGCCCTCGGGCATGTTGCTGACTTGCCCTTCGTAGTCCTTGCCCCAGCACTGCAACTGGCCGTTCTTCTTCACGGCACAGGTGTGAAAGCCACCGGCGCTAACCTGTAAGAATTGCCCTTCGACGCTCATCCCAACGCCCGCGGCCCCCCAGCATTTGATTTCCTCGTCGATCGTCAAACCACACGAATGAAAATTTCCACAACTAACTTGAATAAAGGTCCCACTTGGAGGGGCGGCTTGCCCTTTTTGGTTGAACCCCCAGCATGTCAGGGTCCCGCCAAACTCCTCTCCGCTGGACTGCACCCCGCACGAGTGCTGGAAACCAGCAGATATTGTAATATCATCTATATCTGCATGAAAGCCTTCAGACAGCTGTCGCCTAGGCCTCTCCGACTTTGGGTGCAAGTGGGGCTCAAAGGATTGTCCCCGAACGAACGCCACCAACAGAAAACAGTAACCTACTGCAAAGTACACGGACGGCATACCAAAACCGAACCAAAGAATGAACGCTTTGTGTGTGTGTGTGTGTATGTACGTATTTTAAACGATCGATCTACACAATTTACAATGCCTCTCCTTCTACAAGTTTTTCCTAAAAAAAGACGGATCAGTTAAAGGATTTAAATCTCCTATACCATACCATTATGAAGATGCCAATGAAAAAGTAAACCCACCGACAGACTGACAGACCGATTCTTTAAGAGAGAGTAAGTAAGGCACTCTGAATTATTTATTATGCAAGCAAGAAGAAGAAGAAGCAAAAAAAAAGAATTTAAATGATGACGTTGTAGTTATAGTATAATTAGTATATATTATACATATAGGGTAATAGTTATTAGAAGGATATAGTATTTGCTTAAATAGTGTGCAGATTTGAATTACATATACGTATTCGTATATAGATAGGTATTATTAAATGATAATTAACTATAATAAATAGTAGACTTAAGTTTTTAGTAATAATGAGATCATTTGATTGGATGACAAGACAAGGGCATCAGCCTCATTAACATAACAAGAGCAAAGAAGAGAAAAAGTTTGATTAATTTTGTACTTGTATTTGTATAATATATATATATCTCCTATATAAATGTACACTACTGTCCTATTTCTATATGTCAGGTCAGGAAGTAGATGATTAACAACAGTTAAAAATAATAATAATAAATAGTGACATTTAGAAGAAGCAAACGGATGAAGACAACACGACACCCACCTACTATCCCATGGTGGGGTATTAATACCAAGTACAAGTACAAGCACCGGAAGGAGAAGAAGAAGAAAGAAGCATTCTTCTCTTTTCTTCTTCTTCTTTCTTCTTTTCTTTTCTTCTTCTTCTTTTCTTTTTCTTCTTTTCTTCTTCTTCTTCTTTTTCCTTCTTCTTTTTCCTTCTTCTTCTTCTTCCTTCTTCTTCTTTCTTCTTCTTCTTCTTCTTCTTCTTCTTCTTCTTCTTCTTCTTCGCTTCTTCTTCTTCCTCTTCTTCCTCTTCTTCTTTTTATTCTTCTTCTTTCTTCTTCTTTCTTCTTCTTCTTCTTCTTCTTCTTCTTCTTCTTCTTCTTCTTCTTCTTCTTCTTC
>LT642324.1:0-18719 GCA_900128585.1 Stramenopiles sp. TOSAG23-3 | reverse complement strand
AAGCTTTCCAAAACAGAAAGAAAAACATTTTGGCAGAAGGGCGACGAAGGTATTTGGAGAGGCAGCGACGAATTGAAGCTGCCGCAGCGCGTGGGGGTATGACGAATAGAGCAAGTCAAGTTCGGACGTGTGACGGTTAGTTTGCTGGGGTCTGCTCGTATGTAGATATACAGTTATTTGCAATGTAAGAAAGTACGTGCAATATGTACGTGCATACTATATAATAATTAGTTGCGCTACTCGTCGTCACCGAGATTGTTATACACTAATAAGGAATGAAGTTAATCGAGTGTTAGTGGATCAGAAGGCGAAAGGCGCGACAGGGCATTTTAGAGAGCACCAGGTTGTGGCGAAGCAGTTGAATTTCTCGAGAGGTCCTTATGACGCGTGTTATCTTCTCATTATGGTCGGTTACCACAGGGTTTGTCTTCATCGAAATTCTTTGCAATGGGTTCGGAAAGATGGAACGGGGGTGTACTTACGCCTTTAACTTGATTTTGTTTTTTGGTCCTCTTTCCATTTACTAGGAGCAAGGGCCTGTTTGAATTGATACGTTTTATTTTATGATATTCTTGTTTTGATCTGTCTATTGGATTCTTTAAGTAGTTTCGATTAATACATTAATCATGATTAACAGATTACTCCCGTAGATAGATCATTCGTCCGTTTGTCCATTATTCGTCTGTTTGTTCTGATTATTATTTTAAATAATAATAATGATTTTTTTTTTTGTTGTTTTTTTTTTGTTATCTATATTATAATATACAACAACACCCCACAACAACAACACAGTTATATTTTTGTATTTATTATTTATTATAGAAACAAAATAATAAAATAGAAGAAAGAAAGAACTAATAAAATAATAGTATTATTTTTATTATTATTATAGTTATTACAGGACATCATCATTAATAATTAATAGTAAAATATAAAAATAATATGGCGTGGAAGAAGAAGACGCTGAAGGTCAAATAGAAATAAAATACATATTCTACCTAAAACAATTTCAAAAAATGCTTTCCTTTTCCCTTCTCTCTCCTCTTCTTCATTCCTGCTGGTTGTATGTACAACCACAATGGTGTACTTAAAATACTTGAATGCGTATTAATACTTCCCTAATTTTGCCTATGTAGCACATTTTTAAATTTTAAATAATAAAACAGTAGTTGAGATATTTTTTTATATGATATTATATGTTTGGTGAAATTTCATCGTAAGTAGTAAAAAAACAACCACGGCTTGACACATTTCTGTAGCGCTGGACGAGACACGAGATTTTCCCGCCCCGCAAGTAAAGCCAAAGGTTTCATGTTCTACTTAGCCCGATGATAATTTCCTATTAAGGTTCCTAATTATTTGCCGCCCGTCGCCGCTGTGACGGATAGCTTTGCAGCGAGGCCAGCTTCCATGTTTTCAGCAACATTCTTTTGAATGTCCAACTGGTTCTGTAATTGGCTTCTGGCGACAGGGTCTGATGTGCGTTCGATTCGTTTGGAAGTTACTTCTTGCTCAATTCGCTTCTGTTTGAGCAGTTTGTCCTCTCTGTTAAGATCGGCATTGGCTGCTTCTACGGAAACTTGCTTCTCAGCGTTGGGTGTAACTTTCAGGCTATCTACTTTGGACGAGAAATTCTTTACCGCACCAAGGTACTCTTGGCTAGACGCCTGGTTTTGACGATCAATTTCGTTCTTTTCGTGCATTACTTTCAAAAGCATGCTTGCGTTGCCTGCCGCCAGCGCGTTTTTCATTTCGTCGACCATGTTCTTTGATAACCCCTCCTTTTCAAGCTCTGCTGTCGAGTTGCCGTCGAATTCCTTGCCCACCGTGATGTTCGAATCGCGGTTGCACTGAGGGCCGAACCAGCCTTCCTTGCAAACGCAGTTTCCTAGTTCGTTGCATATGCCATTGCCTGTGCACCCATTTGCGTCGACGCTGCAGCAATGACCGCCACCACACATCTTGGAGGAACACTCGCTGCTCGTTTTGCACACGGCGCCTACCCCGAAGGATGGCTTCCCATGGTCGATCAAGGTCTCGACAGTATCGTTTCTTGGCAACGTTTGGTCCACACCATCTGCTTGGTCCTGTTCGCGAGTTACCTGAAGCTTGTCAACTGGCTTCGGTTGGCTCATCACCTGGTCTTGCCCACAGTGGCAATTTGGCCACGTACCAGTGCACGGCAAACAGGTTTCGCGGGCCAGGCGAAGTTGCTCTTGGCGTTTCGTCTCGTCCAGCATTTTTTCTGCAATAGACGCTCTCGTTTCCAAATTGTTTGCTGCGCAATATTCGGTCAAGTGTCCTTGCTGCACCTTCTTTTGGGAGGGCGACAGAAGGCTATCGTATCGCTGTTCCTCGCCGTAGCCAGAATGCAGTGGTGAGTGCAACCAGCCGCGTGGGCAGTACTCTCCGACCTCTGTGCTGCCAGCGGAGTCACCTTCCAAGCACTTGTTGGTTGATGGACACCACCCACAGAATTGGTCTTTCAAGCAATCGCCGCACCCTTTGTAGTCTTGGCAACTGTTCGCCGAGCAGTATGAGAATTCCCACGACGAGCAGTTGGTGGCGTACATAAATGCCTTCTGTTCGTCGTGCATGAACGTTGGCGTGTCTTCGTCCCTGTCCCACCGCGGGGTTGGCCCTCGCACAGAACCGAGCATGCATTGGCCTGTGCCAGGGCAGTACCCACACTTCGGGTTGGCAGTGCACCCACCGCAAGACCCAGACAACCGAGAGCACTCGTTGTCGTACGTAATTGGCTGTGGTACCCCTTCCAACATGCACGAGTGCGTGTTGCATGGTTTCGTCTCTTCGAGGGCTGGGCAGGCTTTGCCCGCATTCACGCCCTTGACGGGCGCGGACAGAATCACTCGCCTACGCGCCCTGACGCCACCGCCGCAAGGGGCAGAGCACTTACTCCACCCAGACCATCGGTCGACAACGCAGTCCTTTCCGCAGTGCATTGTGTTGCATGTGCGTTTTTCCTTTAATGCCGGGCATTCGTTCTTTCCGAAATGCGAACCCTCCACTCGCTGGTTGACAATCGCGCGTACACGCCATTGCTCACCGCCATTGCAAGGCTCCGAGCAGTTGCCCCATGGGCTAAAATCGGATACAACGCAGTCCTCGCCGCATTTTTGAATGTTGCAGCGGCGTGTCTCAGTGAGCGCTGGGCACGCTTTTCCACCGTTCGTTGGGAATTTAATAACCTTCCGTGTGCGAGTGTGGTTTCCGCCGCCGTTCTCTCCATTGTTACACGGGGCAGTGCAGTTGCTGAATTCCGTCCATGGTTCTACTTTGCAGTCGCCTTGGCCGGGGCACTCGGTGGTAGTGTTGTAGTTGTTGATCACAGATCCTTCTCCACTAACCACAACAGAGTGGAATGTAGTCCGAAGCTGCTGGCTTGCCTGCTGAGGTGGATCGTCCCGGTTTGCTCCAACGTATACAAAAAAATCTTTGTTCTTGCCCAAGGACCCCGCCATGTCTTGTACAGAAACGGATGGGCAGTGCAAGTCGGCGAATGTGGCATTTCCGAATTCATCGATGTTGATGGTAATTTTTTGCTTACGATCAATATGGGGCATGCACACGGCAGTTTCGTTCATGTTTTCGGTTTGAACACGCTTGTGGCCACAGTCAAACATAAATTTAATCGTGTCTGGCTCGTTGCCTGTCTTGAACATGTAGTATTCATCCGTGCTCAAAATTACGTAATGGTTGTCGCACACCTGTTCGTAGTCAAGGGCGAGGTCTATCTGCAATGGCGCCTGGAACGAGAAGCGGGAACGAAGCGTAGTTCGACCTACACCACTTCCGGAGAAGGCGATGTTGTCACCTGTAACGTAACCCATTTTGTACGGCGCCAACCGTTCGGCCTTTTCGTAACACCACAATTTGTCCTCCCGTCCTTTGAACCCTTCTGGCTCGGTATTTTTTAATTGAAACTTGGACACTCCAATTGGTGGCATGCCAACAAATGGGCATGTCATGTTGTTGCACACCTCCGTCTCATTCAAGTGCGGGCATGCTTCTCCGTCTTGTTGTGGTTCCCGGAACACCTTTCTCGATCTTGCCGTAAGACCACCACCACAGTCCTTGCTGCATTCACTCCACTCTGTAAATTTGGTTACACCGCAATCACACGACTGCGCATTGCAACTTCCAACTTGTGCCAATGCTGGGCATTCACGTCCGCCATACTGACTTGGTTTCAATACCTTGCGTCGGCGGGTTTTGTTTCCCCCACCGCACAGCTGGGTACATGGCTCCCATTCGCCCCAGCCAGTAACTTGGCAGTCTATCAGAGACGGGCACGTCTTAGAACCATCATCTGTATTGACAAGGGTTCCTGGGCCACTAACGCGCAGAAACGTGAATACAGCCATGTTTTTCTCTGGCTCCCCTGGCACTGGCAAGCGACCATCTAAATCCTTGGTCGTGTTCATTTCGACGGCCGTGCCACAGCAAACCGCCATGTGTTTGTTCGTCTTCGTGTCACACGAGTATCCAATCGGGCAAGGCGTCTTGGCGTTGCAAAACCTGGCGTCTCCGTCCTGATTCTTCAACTCGAGGGCACCACCGGGGCACATTCCCAATGAGTTGGTCGTCTTCTCAACTTTGCCTTTCACGTAGAACGCAATGCTTCGCTTCACTTTATCGTCATTGTCCGTGTTAAAAATTTTGTTCATTTGGCATGTGCTGAACTGCCCTGGGCTGTTCCTGTGCGCGAAAAAGCTGAAGTCTGCCCCGAATTGATCACTGGCACCGTTGTCGGCAACCATGTAACTATTGACGGACGTTTTCCCTGAGCCGTAGTTGCAAAAGTCCGATGCATCTTTCTGCTCCCCATAACTGATTTGGGCGTTGAACGTCTTGTCCCCGAATGGAACGAGAAGTTTCATCTTCTTCAGGCATACACCCCGATCACCTTTGGTGATACCCCCGAAGAAGGTTTCGTCTCCAGTGATGTCCTTAACTTTACCAACCGCTTGTGATTTAATTGCACCTTGGTACACAGTCTCGACCATGTAGTGTTCTACTTTCAGCCCAGTGTTGAGCATTTGGTCTTTGAACCAGCCAATGGCTGGCGCGCAGCTGGAGGAATCACCCTTATTAACAGTTTCTTCCCCGTTTGCATTGACCGTTCTTCGAACAACCCTTCCTTGGAAATCCTTTTCGACAGTTTGCTTAAACACAAGTTTCCATCCAGTCTCCCGGCGGACCGAAGAGCATGGGTGGGGAGTGGCAGTCATAAGATCGCCACCGTACAAGTAGCATTTTTCTCCTTCCAAACTTTTACAGCTATTCCTGGTGGTTGAATCCAACGCGTGCCCATGGTCGCAGCACATCTTCTTGCCTGACAAATCTACACCCCTGAAGAGATTGTTCAAACCGGCTGGTACAGTAACGCAATCGCCTACTGGATCCTTGGCAAGTTTAATCGCCTTTTCAGGTTGAGGTGTGGCATCATCATCCCCATCTTCGCCGCCGGACGATGTCCAGATGGTCTCCACGTCGTAGCCGCACCCGGTCTCGGCAACTTTGCCGGCCTTCACTTCTTCGATGCTGCACAACCGAAACCCGTGCTCTTCGCAGGTTGACTTGGCCTTCGTGTACGTCACATCTTTATGGCATCCATAGGCCTCCATCATCAACTTTGAGTCTTTGTTCCAGCAGCATCGTACGGCATGGCGCTCAGTGATTGGCGAGTCCTTGGCAACACGTTTGTCGAAAAGTGGATTGCCCGGAAGAGTCTTCATGGTGCGTCCTGGCACCATCTCTACAAACGCAAGAGCAGCGGCGTCCCCTCCAGCGAGCAGAGGATGGGCTGTGATGCCCCCGCTGCCCCCCTCTGAGCCTCTTGGCCCGGGCTCTCTTCCGTGGTACTCCGTACCGTTCATCATTAATTCCGCAGGGGATTTAATCATGTCAATCTTTCCTACAGCATAAACGCGCAAGTATTCCGTGTTCCTAACGAAGAGCCCATCGTCCCAGCCATCACCGGCCGCAACAAATTCATCCCTGCAGTTCAAGGGAAGAGGATTGCTGGTTTTCTCCCACTTATTCGCGATTCCATTGAACCGGTACAATTGAATTTCACTGCCTCGGTATTTCAAGTAGTCGGAAGTCAATTCACCCTTGACAGGGTTGGCAATCAACCATGCGGAAGCACCTTGGACTATTTCACTCGGGCGCGTCTCCCGGAACTGCTTGGCAGTTGCAGTTTTATGACTTTCGATTTCTTGAGTGCGGATGTTTCGTGTCATCAACCTGTCCAACGGCATGTTCTTTCGTGGATGCGCCGTGTCCAACTCCGGTGGGGTGGGATCCGTGGACGAGTTAGTGGTAACATTCAGATGACCGGCAGTGACATTGTTTTCTAAATCCTCCAACTCTTGCTTCGACATGGCCTGGTTCTGCAACCCGTCGTCGGAACCCCCTTTTGGACCCATTGTGCCTCTCTGCTCCTCGAGGGCATTGACTTGGTCAACGGTTAGGGGCTTTGCTAATGTAATGCTCTCCTTCCCTGCAATGTGATCTGCACCCAAATACGTGTAAACATTGTGGTAGTCGCGCTTAAGATCCAAACGTCCTTTCAATGGAGCACATTGGTCGTCCGCGAACGTAATAATGTTGTCCTTAATCGTCAAACTGACATTGTACTTGCGAATTCGGTTGCATTTTGTCGTGAAGTTTCCTGTCGGAGTAATCAAAAACTTGTAGTCACAATACCATCCAGCTTTGATCGCTTTTGGCTCTTGCTCGTAGTTCCAGGTGAAGAACTCGTCTGCGGACAAGGCTATCCAGTGGTTGGCGCAACGACTATTTTTGTCGATCTTCGTCTCGAGAACAAGGTCGTCTACACGGAAAGACTTCTTTCCTCGCAAAGACGATTGGCCTCGGGAGTCCCCGCTAAAAAAGACACCAAATTTTTCCCCAGACGGGTCCGTTTTGGCAACGTAATCATACTTGTAGGAACCAAGTTTTCCCGGTTCTTGCAAACAGAATTCCTCGTAATTTGCAGCAACAAATGGTTCAAATTTGGTGTTATTGAGGAACTTCTTGGTTTGGCCAAGCGGGGGAATACCAACAGCGGCACATCGCTCTTGGTTGCACTCTCGCGTGTGGTTCAACGTTGGGCATGCCATGCCGTCCTTGAGGGGGGGTAGGATTACCCTTCGGGTTCTGAATTGTTTCCCAGCGATCGGCGGGTCATATTTAGGATCAGCACATGGTTGTGTACAGCACGAAAAGTCTGTCCACTCGCTCACATGGCAATCGCAGCTGCGAACATTGCACGAGCGAGTTCGCACGAGCTTGCTATCCTCGGGGCATTTGTTACCACCGAATTTAGGAGGGCGAATTACTTTTCTGAACGCACGAGAGGTACCATCTCCGCATACCTTGTCGCACTTTCCCCATCGTCCCCAGGACGATAGACCGCAATCGCGAAGCGAAGGGCACGCATGTGAAGCATCTACCTTGTTAATAAATGACCCAGTACCCCCAATACGCATGGAGACAAACCTCGCCGGTTTTCCAGACTTTTTTGAAAGCTCAGGCAATCTCTCATTTTCTACAACAATATCTTTGTCCAAGTGGGCATTCGTTGCACAAATCGATTTAGCTTGGCGAAGGTTACACACAAGTCCATCGGCATCCACAATAATGCGCTTGGAATTTTTCACGTAGCACTCTAAGCACATCTGCCCAAGTACGTTTCCACAAGTTCTTTCCAACGCTTTCGCGCAAGTGGTAAGAGTGGGAACGGATTGCTTTTGCTCTAAGAACGCGATGTCTAGGTGGGGAGAGTTTGTTTCGTTCGTTTGCATTTCATCAGCAAGTTCGGTTTCGTTGTAATCCATACTGGAAGTGTTGAGCCACGTTTCGTTAATGGCAGGTTGATCATTGTCCATCAAAACCCTGTCCGTCATCTGGCTTTCATCTCCTTTTTGAACTGCTCCAAAATAAACGTAAAAGTCCATATCCAGGGGCATTCCGATATCTGCACGGAGCGTACCGCATCCGCCATCATCTCTGAACTCGGCACCTTCATGACTGACCTTCATACGGGTTTTGTATGTTCTGAAGTCAGCGCAGGATGTTGACGTCGTGCTGTAAGGGGTGATCAGCACTTTGCGATCACAACGCCAAACGAACTTGAACGTATTTGGTTCGCGATCCCAGCTAAACGTGTAATATTTTTCCGGGGTAAGGACAACGTAGTGGTTGGAACATTCATCATCTTTGACCAATGTTGCTGCAACGGATAATGGACTTTGGAACGAGGAGTGGGCACGAACGGAACCTTTTCCTACCCCGTTTCCTGAAAATTCGAGTCCCCCCGCTTCATCTTCAACGTACTCGTACTTGTACGGCGTGATTTGACGAGGTTCCTGGTAACAAAACAACATGTCGTCTCTCGCCTTCAACCCGTGCGTTTCCCAGCCAATGCGTCTGTCTCCAGTCAACGCCTGGAAGTTATCGATCGCCCAGATATCTCTTCGGGGGTTTGCTGCAACTTCCTCATTCCGGGCCATTATAAAACGGAAAATGGTTCCGTTTGTCATGGCAGCTGGCGTAGAGCAGTTGTCGATCTGAATTAGTTGACGCGACCAGTCACTGAATTTCTTGACGTCAGTCCAAGACTTCAAAATCTTGAACTCACCATCGGGTCCAGTTGTGCTGTATTGAAATTCAACACCGCGCATATGCTCGCTCACATTCATGTCTTTCCTACCGAATTTCATGTAAAAAGCGAAGGTGACACCCCCATCACTTACAGTGTCGATTGGTGGCGTTTGTGCAATTTGCCACGCACTGTTATCAGTCCTCAAGGAAATATTTCCGCCGAAAGTCAAGGATTGACCAACGTCTTTGTAGCCACCTACCAGAGACGAATCGGTTCGCCCGGTAGTGCGCCACATGTCCCACCACCACTGTTGCATGTTGAATCGGTCGCTGTCGTCACCATCGAATTTATCATTCACCAAAATATTCTTTGGTTGATTTCCAGGGCGGACAGGTTTGTTGCGGCTGACAATTTTGATGTCATCCAGTGCCCAGTGGTTTTCAGCAGCATCGTTATCCACATTGCATTGGCGGAATCGAAGCGCGGTGTTGGAGGTCATCATGAACTTGTTGTCCCAATCAAGCAGCATTTGCTGCTTAGACCATTCACGAGATAGCGTGTGTTGGTATTCCTTGACGGAGTATCGTTTCAACTCTTCCCACCCACCTGCGTAGGCCTTCGGCTTGTTGTGTGGAACATCGAATTCGTCTTCAGTAGATGGGTTCTTGGCCTGAACAATCTTCTCGCCTGAACGACTCCAGATACGTTTTCTGTCGAATTCGGGGCATCCAATCCCAGTCCCTTTCGCCCTGTATTGCCTGATCTCATCGAGTGTGCAAAGGTCCGCTCCGGCCTTGTGGCAGATCTTGGTTGCTTCGTCGTAAGATTTCGACATGTGGCATCCTCCGTAATTTGACGAGTCGAATTTAGTGTCGCCTTTACAGCACACCACTGGCAGTCGTGCATTAACTGAGGTGTCTTCCTCCGGGAAACGAACCAGGTTCGCGCGGTTCGGGTAAGAGGCAAACGTCTTCACTGTTCTTTCGCCCTTTTGTGCAATTTTCGCCACCGGGACCGCCCCCAAATCGAGAAGGGTCGCGACGGGTGTCTTTGCAGGTGCAATCTGTGCCTTTTCGCAGTCCCGAGTGCAGTACTCCAGCACTATGCAGTCATCAAGGTTAGCCATTGGAGCGCACATCGCATTGTGGGTATTATTGCCGAACCCAAATCGTAACGAATATGTCAGTAGACCTCCAGCAGTCAAATCCATAACTTTCGTTGTGGCAATGCGTCTGCCTTCTTTTGCAAACCGCAACGAGTTGCCGTCTGGTTTCATCGCTGATCCGCAAAATTTGTCCACGACGCCATTCGTGTTGTCTTCGCCGTCAGTCTTGTCCAAGTTCCACTGGGGTTTCCAGATATTGTCATGGAAATCAAAATCGTCGTACAAAATAACGTTACGTGCAAGTTTTGGAGGAAGTTCAGGCTTTTTCAACTCAAAGTTGACAATCGTTGATGTCTTTTTCGGTTTTATTGCTCCAATGAACACGAAGAACTTGTCGGTACCAAATGGCAACGAGGTTGTCAAAGGATCGCACCCGGCGTTGTCTTTGAAGGTAACGTATCCCCCGCTCGACTTAATAATCATGTCAACTTGATCTTTCGGGTTGCACTTGTTCTTTGCTAGTGGGAGGTACGTGTTGGCACCGGATATCATCTTAACCGTACCTTTACCTTCCGATATCTTTTCATTGCAAGCGAATCGGAATGCAATTGCCTTGCTGCTTCTTTTCAAGGGCCACGTGAAGACTGGGCTCGGGCTCAACACAACGACCTGGTTGTCGCATTCGTCTTTCCTTTTCACAGTGACTTTAATCGTCGCGGGCTGTTCTACCATCTCTTTCATACGGATGGTAGTGGCCATTCCTGGGTCAATGGTTAATGACCCGTATGCGACTGCGAAACCCAGGCCACCTGAGGTCATCTGGCTTTTCATTGCCATCGCGTGGTGCAAACTGGCAGTCGCCGTTTCAAGTGCAGTTTGGGCTTCTTTCGATTGCTGCGTAACCAGACGTTCCTGTCTCACAGACGCGGAAAGTTCTTCCTGGGATTTGGAGGCATTGATATGCATGGAATGGAAGGCCTCAAACGCCAAGCTTTTGTTTTGGGCGCCTTGGAAGGTTTCCGTTGCCTTCAATGCGCTCTCTTGGGCTGCCCGTTGGGCCTGGACGCGTTTCCCGAGCTCCGTTTCAAGTTTGCTTACTTTCGCTGCTGCATCGGCGGCTTCTTCAGTAGTTCCCTTTTTGGCCTTGATCAACAAGATCCTGGCGTTCTTCAGCTCATAATCAGACGCATCCTTGTACCGCGTTTTCATCTTCAGAAAGTGGTTCGCATCTTTCATCCTGTGCTCTGCACGCTTCTCTAGGCCCTTTAATTTCGTCAATGTATCCATAGCCATATCCGAAACTTTGCGTTGGGTTGCATTAAGGCTAGTTTCGATATCGGTCAGATTAGCGACAGCTTTTACTACCCATGTTGTTGCTTCTTTTACTTCTGCTGAAACCTTCCTCGCTGCTGCCATGGCCGGGAAGATGTCCTCTTCTTTTGATATACCATCAGCTATGGCTTTTTGTACTCGTTCGACTTCTTTCTCTGCTTTCTCTGCTTGGGCAGACAAAGTCTTTCGTTTGTCTTTCAAACCACCAAGTTTGGCAATTCCTTCTAGTACTTCTTTTTCCAGTTTCTCAATTTTGGCCGATTCGACCAAAATTGGTCGGATCGGGGAATTAATGGACCCTTTGATCTTGTCGGCTTTCAATGTTAAGTCCTTTACCAGTTTAACCCATTTTTTTAGGGTATTTTGTTCGTACAGCATGTCTTCCTCCGAAGCTTTCATCGCCTCTTCGGCGCCTTTAATTTGGGTCGGGCTAGCGCCCTCGGCTCGTTTGCTGGCGACCTCTTCCTTGTCAATCTGGTACTTGGCTTTCTTTCCAGCAAGGGATAATTTAGTTTTCTTCATTTTATCGTTAAACTTTGCAATTTCACCCGCAATGGACTCGAGCTCTTTCTGTTTCGACGAAAATTCTTTGTCAGTTGCCTCTAGCTTGACTAGTACTTCACGGCGTTGTCGTTGTGCTTTGGCGACTGCATCGAGGCCAGTGGTAATCTGTTCCGAGATGTCCTCCATACGAAGGCCGGTTTCCTCTAGGGCCTTGGTTGCTTTCTGCTTCGCTGCTTTGGCTTCCGTTTCAATTTTTTTCATATCGTTGAGGTTAGGATAGGACCACTTCTTTTTGTCTTGTTTCTCGAAGTTATCAGCTTCGGCGGTATCCATGAAACTCTTTTCTTTGTCTGGCAAACGTTCTACGCGCAGTGATGTGAAGCGCGCCTTGTTATCGGAGCGGTCTTGCGCAGCTCCCACATGAAGATAGTAAGCGCCTTGACCTATTTCCGAGTTAGTGTTCATAATGATGGACTCGCATTTATCGTCTTCGAATACAACCCCTTCTTCCGTGGCTCTAATGATTACATTGAACTTTCGAAGTTGTGGGCATTCCACTGAAGTTCTGTTGTCTGGTGCATATACGTACTTCTGTTTACAGTTCCACATGAAATAAATGGCATCTTTTGGCGTTCCCCAGAAGAATTTTAACTCCGGTCGTTTCGAAATGGCAATGAATTGATTGGAGCAGGCCTCGTTTTTGTCAAAACTTGCTTTGATAACGGTTCCAGCCTGCAAAGGCTTGGTTGTGCGGACAGTCGTCTTTCCGTTTGCATCTCCGGTGAAGTACATACCATCTTCGAACCCGTACGTGTACGCATGTTTGTTCGCTGATTTATCTGGGTAGGTGAACAATGCCGTATTTTTGGATTCAAATGTTTCAGTGAATATCGGTTCACCCTTCACTTCTAGTGACGTAACGCGAACCGTATCGATTGCCCAATGACCGCAGCAGGGACGGTGATAACCGGGTTGGATAAATTGAAGGAGAACATTAGTGGACCTCGCAAGATTCGGGAACAAGGACTTGACGAAATTAAACTCCATCTTGTTCCATTCTCCAAGGTTCTCTTTGAAAACGCTGGCTTTCCATTCTTCAATGTGCTCCCAGGTTTTCCCTCCGTCTGTACTAGCTCGCAACTCAACTTTATCCCCCTTCTCTGGGTCCATTCTTGCACACGATATTGCCCCCCCTCCAAATTTCAAGTCGAAATTAAGTTTCGCGCCAAATGGAAATGTAAGAGGTTTCAACGTGGCCACACGAGTGCCAGTGTTTGAGAATACCATGGCGGATCCCTCAGACGCGCCGCACTTTTTACTCACAACGCCGGTAGTTTTCCAGTCGCCTGAAAGCGTCCACATGCTTGGGTTTTTCTCGTCGTTAAAATCAAAGTTATCGTCCATCAATATCGATTCGTCTTCAATTGCGGGAGGGCGTTCTTGGCCCTTGACAGTCAATTTCACGAACTTGGCTGCGGCTGCAGCCTTGTCCCTGCGAGTGGCGCCTACGAACACGTGAACTGGGGCTTCCATGCCCCATTTGTTGGGCATTGAAATCATGTTGCAGCAGTTGTCCTTAAACGAAATCAAGTCGGGGAAGATCTTCACTTCAATTTTGTGCAAAGCATCGTCCGTGCATTTGGTGGCGTCACATTCACCTTTGGAAGCCTTCGCCTCTTTAACTTCGCCCATTCCAATGAACGTTTTGCTCTCGCAACTCCATTCGAACTTCAACGATTCCTTGTCCGGGTAACCGTTCCACTGAAATTCGGCATTGGGAGAGACCGCAATGTAGTAGTTTGCGCTTTTGCTAAATGACTTAACAGTAGTTTGAACAGCAATTGGCAAATTGTATGCCTCTGTGCTTCGCATCGGTGCGTTGGATCCCTTGATGTCGCCATACTGTGCAGCAGTTAGGCCGTCAGGACCGAAACGGTATAGTTTTTGGCTCAAGCCGGTGATTTGCCAGTTGTCGCTGTTTTTCTTTTCAAAGTTATCAGAAATCAAAACGGATGGCAGGTCTCTGCCTTTGGCATCCCACTCCGATTGTTCCACTTTGATGTTCTTAAATAATGAAACCATGTTTGGCTTGTCCTGGTCTGCCCCTATGAAGAGGAAGTGGGGCTTTCCGTGTCCACCCACAAAGGGGGAGTTGTCGATTGTGATCGTTTCGCATTTGTTCTCTTCGTCGGAGAATATTATATTGAATTGGTCTACGACTAATTTCAGTTTATATTCTATCCGCTGCCCAGGGCTTGATGGGCATTTTACGACTTTGTTTCCCCACGGAGAGTAAACAAAACGTTGGTTGCAGTTGAAACCTACTTTTATTTCTCCGGGCGATTTACCCCACGAAAATGCGAAGTTGGTGCGACGGGAGAGAGCCATGAAGTGGCTACTGCATTTGTCGTTCTTGACAACTGATGCGGAGACGGTGAGTGCGTGCGTGAATGCGCGTTGCAACCCAATTGTGTGCTGTGCGTTGGCGCTGCCGGTAAATTCAACACCACGGGGGCTCAGAATGTACTTGTACGCGTCCTTTCCTTTTTTCACCGGTGGATACGACCAGACACCCGGTTTTTTCGTTTTGAAGTCGTCTTCGGCAGTTGTTGCAACTGGGTACTGGCGAATAACAACATCTGTAATGGCCCAATTTCCTCGCTCTGCCTTCACCTGTGTAAATTTAAACGAGGTGTGACTCGACACAGCGCGCAAGTGGTGTTTTTTGTTCATCTTCAGGGTGGTTTTCTGGAACCCTTTTGACAATGATTCGCCAACTGCGCTCTTCAGGAATACTTGGAACTTCTCCCACTTTTTTCCGTCAAGACTGTACTCGACCACTACACCATTCGATTCCGCAAATTCTCCACCCTCTGTGTCTCCACTGCAAAATTTTAGGCTGAACTCTAACTCACCTCCACCAAACAAATCAATTGGTTTGGTTGTAATGGATGGGGGACTAAAGTTATCGGTGTCCAAGGCCTTAAACCTCATCGCAGGCTTTCCAGTTCCACAACCTTCGGTATCGACACCTCCTGCTCGCACAGTTTTCCAAAGCTCCCTGTTTTGCCCATCTTTGAAATTATCCCTAGCATAAACAGAGGACTTTCCTCCAGCCTGTTCGCACCCAGGCGTCTCTCTGTGCTCTTCACAATATTCATCCACAGTTTGCCCCGCACTACAGGCTCTACAGGATGCAGTCATTGCCTGACAGCAGATCCTCGGTTCAAGAGTGGCTCTAGTTCTCAAGCGGTTTCGCAGAAATGACTTCACCGCCGCTTTCTCCCGCACAGCTTCACCAAAGCTAACAAGGCATACTAATGCACATAGCGCTACCAAAACGACACGTTTCACCATATTGTCCTACAGTGTATGCTGTTTAGTCAATCCGAACAAGTAATCGTTTGAGACTGTCTCACGTGCAGTATTATTCAATCCTCTTAAAAAAGATATGAGCACGACCAAGCTTTATACTTTAATCTCGTGTGTATAAACTGACCGCAAATATATCTTCTTACTGAAATGCAATACTTTCCTACTCCGATTTTCTAGATATTGTTTCCGTTTGAAACAATAAATTTGTTCAACAAGACCACTGGCCTTCACAGACAATTGAGATATAGCTCGGAAGAAAAAGCTTGTGACTACAGATATTTAAATTAAAAAAGCAACACTAAAAATAAGAACGCATTTTTCCAAAATAGATTAGAAAAAATTAGAAAAAAGTAAATAAATGAATGAAATTTCCGGTGTCTATATAGTGCTGTATACCTGTAGGTTTACAAAAAACGCACACCGCTACCATTGAGCGAATCGATCATTGTTGTAAGAAGAATGAATATTTCTGTCACTATAAAATATAGGCACAGCCTTGATAGAAGTACTACTAAACCTAATACGATAAGCCCCCCACTTTTATGACGAAGAAGACCCCCCTCTTGAGAATTTTTCCACCTCGTTTTTTCATGAAGGTGCTGTGTAATGTTCACATAGCAATCAGTTTGATAGCCCGAAGTTGCCTTGTTATTGTAGGTCCCTCTTAGCAGAGTTATTACAATGGTACAGAATGGGGGATAAAGAAAGCGAAGAAGAAACAAATTATATTTATCAAAGAAAGTATCGAGAATTTGGACAAGTAAATAAAGACAATGTTATCTTTTTTGCATCAGTCGATTACTTGTTTGTTTGTATTTTGTTTACTTGTCCTCCCCCTCCCTTTTAACGCAGCCAGGTCGCTTCTCTCCTCATTTTAACTTGACCACACGATTCCGAGAACCTGATCCTATACTATTTCTATAGTATAATAATAATAAAAAATAATCGAAAACGGATTAAAAAAAGGAAGGGAATGCTGTGCAGTTAGGCTGGAGAGGTATTATAGGTAAGGTATAGTCTCGAGGTGCATGAAGTGCGGTTAAATTCGCACTGTTTGAGTATTTGAGTAAAGAGTAGAGTTGAGTCAACAGGAATCGGCTAATGAAAAAACTATTTCTTTCCCATTAAGTCACCTAAAGACTATAGAAAGAAAAAAAAAAATGGGAGAAGGGCTGTTGTTGTTATTGCTGAGTGCTGAGTTCACAACTCACAACTACAATTAACGACAACTACTCGTACTCTTTTCACAACAAAAATATTTCTTCAGCGTAGTAAAATTATTTGTCCTTGATGATAGACGACTGCCTATAAAAAAAGGGTACCGCTGTGTGGGTGCTACGTGCACAGTACGTGTACTTGTTGTAAAATGGATGTCTCAACACTGTGTCCTTATTACTGATAGTTAAAAATAGGTAGGGTACTGTGATTTACAGTCGTATTATTATTTTTTGGTTATTGCTCAGCTGTCGTTACTGCTGTCTTCATCATCGTCATCTTCTTCATTCTCTGAGTTGCTATCGTCATCGTCGTCGTCGTCATCATCTTCTTCGCTCCCACTGCTATCGCTACTATCACTACTATCACTACTGCCTGACGAGGAGCTGCCACTACTACCGCTGCTCGAAGAAGAGTCAGACCCAGACCTTGCAGTACTTGCTGGTGTCACGACTTTCATATTTTCGAGCGTCAGTGACTTATCTCTACCGCTTCTCATGCGCTTTATTTTTTCGTATATAACAATTGTCTTCTGCGCTTCATGGAATTTGTCCCTCCACTCTTGCCCCTTCTGTTTCATCTCCTCTTTGGCACTATTTAAATCCTCTTCAAGATCATTGTACGTCTCCAGCTCGTCTTCGTAGGACATTTTGCAATCCTCATAGTCGACTTTGGCTACCATTAATTCTCGTTTCCAGGGCAATAATTTTCTTGCCTGCAAGGCGTAGTGCAATATTGGTTTGATAAGGTTGTACACATGGACCGCGGCCGGGCTTACCCCACGAATTAATCTGCTAGATGGCTGAATTAGGGGGTCGTATGCCATGTCGGAAATCTGTTCTAACCGTTCCTTGTCCTCAGCTAACTTGTAAACATCGAAATGTCTAATTTCGTTGTAAAGCTTCACTCTGAAAGGGCCTTTGGTCACCGCTGTTTTGTCCCCCATTAAAATAGCTCTTTCGCTTTCGCTGCACATTATTCTTATGTTGTTCCAATCCGGCTCGCAATAAAATATTATGCAAACGATTTTCATCATCTTTTCGAACACAGGGTTGGGGGCGGCAACTAGTAGGTTGATTTCTCGGAAATCTTCGGGCTCTGTCATTTCAAAAAGGTCAGCAACTACTTTCTCATACTCATCGTCTTCTTGAATTTCGTCGGTGTCCCAATACGTCTGTATTCTTTGCTTTAACTTTGTGTACAGTGCCGTGGCCAGTTCGTACGCTTCTTTTTCTTCTTCGACCAAATCTTTCTGCTCTTTGTATTCCTCTTTAATGTCATCAATTTTCTCCCTCGCTTCGCGATACATATCACGACATTCTTCTACTTCATCCTTTATGGTATCCACGACCTTATCGTACTTCAGAAAAAGTGTTCTGCCAATTAATGGAATTTCCCATTTGTAAGAACGCCATGCTTTCAACAGCCCTCTTACAATACCGGGTATTCTTTTGTCGTCTTTGTCGACCCCGTCGGGTAGAAGAGGAAACTTCTCTACAACGGACATTCCATAACTGCCTCTGTACAATGAGGGGTCCCTCAGCATGTCACAAAACCAATCTGTTGCTGCTTTGTAAGGATGGGTGTATAACGTCTTCATTTTGATACCTCGGACCCAAAGCGCATCAATTATTTTAATCCACCCGCCGGGCTGTTCAACTTTGTACGTCGCAGTGCCGTGCATCTTGTCATCGACCCACGGCCCAGTGTATGTTTCGTGAAATTCTTTTCTGTCGCGGTACCATGTAGGCGTTCCGTCCTTCAGCATCCTCATCCCGGGTTCTTCAGAGGTTTTGTGTGGCAAGTAAAATACACCGTGACCACTGCGTATATCCTTCTCGAAATCCCCTTCGTACCTTCCCCCGTCAACATAGACCATTCTTCCCAGACCACACCTCTCGTTTTCAAGGTACCCTCCGTTGTATATTGCTCCATTCGATCCTACGAACGTACCATAGCCATTCCATTTTCCATCCTTATAATTTCCTTCAAAAACGTCACCGTTTGGGAACATGTGAACTCCGTAGCCATTCATGACATCGTCTCTCCAAGAACCGTCGTAAACTTCCCCACTGGCCATGTCCATTTTTCCTACCCCGTGTTTTTTTCCAGAGATCCAATCACCTTCGTAATATGTGCCATCATCGTACCTGTATACCCCTTTCCCTTCTCTTATCCCATCGACGAGGTCACCGTCGTAACTTTCTCCATAGTGGTCAAGAATGTAAAATCTGCCATTGATGCCTTCCGAGCCGTCTTTCCCTTTTGGATCAAAATTGTTGTCCACCAAATAACCCTCATATCTGTCTCCTTCAGGTGTCGTCCAAATACCCCAGTCTTTGTCGAAGTATTTTTCATCGTACGACTGAGTAGATAAAGACGATGCTACCGACGATTCCTCGTCTTCGCCGGCCTCAGTATCACTAGGCACAGGTAGAGGCGGCAATTCGTCCGTTTCCATATTGTTGGGTTTTTCGTTGCCCACTTCAAGAGTACCGTCTTCAAGGGCTTCATCATTCGTTACTGATCGGGGAGTGCCAAGAACCTCGTCTTCTG
>LT642323.1:0-22892 GCA_900128585.1 Stramenopiles sp. TOSAG23-3 | reverse complement strand
AGAAGAAAGAAGAAGAAGAAGAAGAAAAAGAAGAAGAAGAAAGAAGAAGAAGAAGAAGAAGAAGAAGAAGAAGAAGAAGTAGAAGAAGTAGAAGAAGAAAGAAGAAGAAGTAAAAAGAAGTAAAAAGAAGAAGAAACTGATCTCAGTGCTATTTCAGTTCTATTTTTCATTTTTATTATTGTGTTTTGTTTGTTTGTGATGATGGATGACCACATGACCGCACACTCATCACTCTTCATTTCGTATATTAAAATTGTGTTTTGTTTGCTAGACTAATCGATGTGTAAAAAAGATTATCCAACAAGAAATAGGGAATTGAGGGAGAAATTGTAGAAGAATTAAAAAGTGAATTTGGATTCAAACTGAAATCATTCGATATATTTATACATACATATATACAGACGCTTACTGAGAAACGATAGAGATGAGTAGTTTTGCTAATCACAGTAACGGAAACGCGGGTGGCGGCGAGTCCAAGCCAAAGAAGAGCCGCAACAGGCGGAAGAACCGAAACAAAGGTGGGGCGGCGAATTCGAGTGGTGCGGGTGAAGGGGGAAGCCTGAAGCGAAGTTCGCCGCAGAATGCAGGTGATTCAAAGCCAAAAAAGAGACGCAACAGACGCAAGAACCGAAACAAAGGTGGTGCGGGAGACTCTAACGGGAACCAGACGAAACAGGGGGCCCCGCAAAGTCAGCCGACACCGGTGGTGAATAACCCAAACAGCAGAACAAGCTCTACCACTCGCGCTGCGATGGGTTCCGCCCGCTTTGATCAGTTGGCCGTGTGTCAACCCATCAAAGACGCCATTGCTAATGTTCTCGGCTACGAGGTCATGACGAAGTGCCAAGAGCTCTCCATCCCCGTCTCCGTAGACGGTGGCGACGTCCTGGTGAAGGCCAAAACTGGCACGGGGAAAACGCTCGGCTTTCTGATTCCAGCGATTCACCGGGTCCACGAAACCGTGTCGTTCCAAGCACGCCAGGGGAAAACTTCCGTTCTTATCATATCGCCGACCAGGGAGCTTGCCTGCCAGATCGAAGCGGAAGCGAAGCAACTTTTGACCTACCTAAAGATCTCCCTGCAGTGCTGTTACGGTGGCACGAACGTGAAAACGGACCTTCGCCGATTCCGCCAGTTCAATTTTCCAGACATTTTGGTAGGGACACCAGGCCGCTTGAACGATCATTTGGAAAATAACGGTCTTGCGAGTGCCCTTCGCGGCGGTGGGCTTCGGTGTTTGATATTTGACGAAGCCGACCAGCTCCTTGAAATGGGGTTCAGGCCTGAAATCACCAGAATGCTGAACATGCTACCGCCAAAGGCCGAGAGGCAGACGTTGCTGTTCTCTGCCACCATGCCTAAGGATATTCTGAACATGTCCAAGTTTGCGTTGCGGTCAGACTTCAAGCACGTCGATTGCGTCGGCGAGGAAGACCAAGGAACCCACAAGCGTGTGCCCCAGTTTGCAACGGTCTACAAATTCGACGAACAGTTCATACAGCTCGCGCATGCCGTTGAAGAGGGAAAGAAAATTCCAGGCTACAAAATTATTGTTTTCTTCGTCACAGCGCGCTTGACCCAACTGAACGCGGAGCTGTTCAATTTGATGGGGGAAAATGTTCTTGAAATTCATTCCAGAAAGTCCCAAAGCGCCCGCACCAAGGTTTCTACCAAGTTTCGAAATGGGCACGGCATGATTATGTTCACAAGTGACGTGACTGCGCGCGGGATGGACTACCCAGACGTGTCGATGGTAATCCAAGTAGGGATACCAAGCGACAAGGCCCAGTACATTCACCGCTTGGGGAGGACGGCCCGCGCGGGCAAAGGCGGCTGCGGCATTCTTCTTCTTGCCGACTTTGAAAGGCACTTTTTGAACGAATGCCGGGACCAGCCGATGCAAATGCGGCCCGCCATCGCCGGACCTGCGATGGAGACCGTGAAGTCGAGCGTAGCGGGGGCACTCTACAACCTACCGACGAAAACCTGCACGATGGGGTACCAGGCTTGGCTGGGGTATTACAACTCCAATTTGAAACGATTAAGGTGGAACAAGAATCTCCTAGTTGAGCACGCTAACATGTTCGCGAAGGGGTGCCTTATGCTGCCAGAGTCCCCCGCTCTTTTGGCGAAAACGGTCGGAAAGATGGGGTTGAGGGGAATGCCCGGGCTAAGAGTTGAAGGCAGAAACGGCGTGCCCAGAAGCGAAAATAACAGGTGGTAAAGGGCGCCGTGGTTTTACAGAGAGATGAAGGAATAGACATCGAGCAAGAGGAGGCGTCGAGTTTAAATGTTGGGGTGTTTGCTTCAAGGTCTGTGCAAACATTTGTGGTGTGTAAATAAAATTTCGAAATTGTACGCTCGTTTTATATTATTTCTTTATAATCAGAAGTGTTGCTTTTTCTAAAAAAAAAGTAAAAAACTCCTACTTTGTAATAACATATATATAATTTGTTTTTACATAATGATATCATATCTTTTACTTCTTTACGAAAGTATCTTAACGTATTCATACAAAGTTTAACTTGTATCACATATGATATCATATTTATGATATAAAAATTGCAATTCTCTCTTATTATTTTTTTAAAAAACAAATTATGTAAGTATATATAATTAGACTAGTAACTATATAATTTGTTTTTTATAATTTGTTTTTTATAAAAAATGAGAGTTTTAAAGCATACTAAAATATATATAATTTGTTTTTTTTTATAGAGTATGCTTAAACAACAGCCAATTTTTTGTTGTTAAAAATTTTCGACGCAAATACACAAATCGACCTACCGATTCGGACCACGCATGGAGTACACCTGAGCATGATAGTCAAGACTACGTGACAAGGGCATATTGATTTATATATCATAGTATGTTTTAAGACTCTCATTTTAAATCAGGGTATATTGATTAGTTAGTTGGTAGTAAGCGAGTACATGAAGGAACGTAAACCTTTTAAATGGACAAAAGGAGCAGATTCATTTTCGCGGTACACGAGGAAGATAAATTTTAATATTAAAATAACAGCCAGTTTTTAATTTAAAAAATTAAAGGTTTATTACTATTGTCCTTTACAGGCCCTTTTCCACGCAGTGGTTTTTCTGATGTTTTTCCACAAAATTCTCCTGTGGGCAGGTTTCATCTCGGGAAGGACTTCCTTCAAATCGTCTATGAGCTCCTCTTGGCTATCGTAGGCGTAAAGCAAGGTCTCCATCGACTCGCAGAAAATGACCATGTCCTCGAAGTAAAGGCCAAGGCCGATGGACTCTAGAAATTGTCGTAACGGCAAAGAGACGTTTTCGCTCCAATGCACTTCATCGCATTGCTCGACCAAATGTTTTGGCGGGCGGTAGCGAACTTCTTTCTTATACCCTTGGACGCTGGAGTGGAGAAGGCGCCGCTCTCTAAAGTCCATGAATGAACGAAAATCCTTTTCTATTTTTCCTTTATCGTACGTACAAAAATCCCTTGGTTCGTAAATGGCTAACATTGCAAAATTGCTAACGTATTTTTCCAACGCCATTCGCCGCAGAAAAGGCACGAACGATGCGTGGGGGAATGTGATCGGGGCCGACCAAGCGGACCATTCCGTCTTCAAATCTCCTTGGTAATTTTCCAGCGTCTTGAGCCGGCATCTCATTTTGTACGCAGACCCTGCCTCCAAGTACCCCTCCTTCAAACAGCGCCTGCCCCGAGGGTAGATCATTTTTGCTTGATTAACCTTGGGTTTTTCTAATGATTTCTTATAGTCTGGGTTTGTGTCGCGATTGCTTTTGTCTTCCAAAGTTACGTTCCACAAATGTGGGGACGTCGAAGTTTCCTCGAAGAATGCGCCAACTTCTGTAGTCCGAACTTGCCATTCCAAAGAACCCGAAGAGTCCCATACGTCCTTCAATCGGTGCGTTGCGTGTGCAGAAATTCCCACGTAGCAAATTTTTGCGTCTATCTCAGAGTGAATTATATCAAGGTGTGTCTTCGTGACCTTCGGTTCCGAACAGTATTCTTGAAAAAAGTTTAACATTTTTTTAAGTGACTCTCGTTTCATGTAAACGGGTTTTGGCAGCACGTGACGCAAAGCCGGTGTTTCGTCGTGCTCATCAATTTTGTTCCGCAAACATTCCATTGGAGTCAGATTCATCCCATCTTTGACTTCCAGGTTGGCGCCCCGCTGGAGTAAAAGTATGACTATTTCTCTATGCCCATTTATTGCGGCGCAATGCAATGGGGTCGTCTTCCAGTCCGGCTCAACGTAGTCCACGTCGGCACCCTGACGCAGTAAAGCCTCCACCTCAGCGACATCGTTGTTGCAACTGGCAGCGTACAATTTTTGTGAATAATAAGATGTGCGGCTTGCCATTCTCAACCGCGACAAGTAGCCAGGAAATGTTTTTTTGAATAATCAATATGTACGAAATAAAAATAAGGAGTGATAAATAAATATTGTTAGAAATAGTCTATCGAAATGAAATGAAATGAAATGAAATGAAATGAAATTGCCGTTATATAAATAATATAATAATATTAAAATATATAAGCTATTATTATATTATTATAATAACAACAACATCAGTGGTGTATTAATAGTATCATAGAATACAGACGGAATACGGAATACGGAATACCACCACACCACGTATTTTATTTTAATTGTATGTATGATTTTAATAATAAGATAAGATACCCTACTCTCTTTTAGATCGATTACTATGTACCGGTACGTTCTTTATAGATTACTTTATATGTAAAGCCTCAAAATAAAAAAATTGTTTTTTGATCTCACGCACTTGCACTTGACGATTGCATATGTGTGTGTGTAAGATGAATGCAAAGCATTGTGCCAGCAGCACAAGAAGCTTCTTTCCGCATTTAGGCCTCTGGGGACACCGAGTCGAGCTTTTGCTCTTTTCTGGCGGTCCATACTTCAAGCAGAAGGAGGACAAATATTACTGCTGTCTCCAACATCATGAAGATGATCCCAGTTTGACCAATTGCGGCCCGCGCAAGAAGTTGGTCCATGTACTTTGACCTTTGTTCTCCGGCTTGGTCGCTGAGGCAAACTGCTGGAACAGCGGCCCTTGCAAATGTAGCCAAACCGAGCTTCAATTCAAGATACTTGAGGTCATCGTCGGAGCATGAACCGTAAGTTTCCAAATTGTTTTTGTACGTACTGGAAGCGTCAAATACAGTCGATCCGGAAATGGCCTTGGTGAGTGCAACTTTGGGTCCATAAAAGAAATCGGCTCCCAACGACTCATATTCATCACATAATGGCTTATTGTCAGTTGGGGTTGTGCAACCTGATATTGCCGATAATGGATCAGTAACGCACTTGGTGTCTTTTTTTTTCATGCAATCCTCTGCAGCAAGTTTGTAATCTGTGAATTTCACCTTTTGGGATGCAAAATCGTTTCCATCTGAAGAGCGGACAGCTGAGCTTAAGCGAACGCGAGTACTGCCTTTCCAGGCAAGGCCGGCCCTTTCCCAGAATTTCTTCTGCTGGGCTGTGCATGGAAAAGCCTCCCTCCCTACCATTGTTGCTGGCCTGCAGGTTTTCGCTGTAAGTGCAGCCATCTTTTGTTGGGTGTCTGATTCTTCTGTACCTGAAACTGCAGTTGAAACCCATGTACACTCATTGTTGCATTGGCCTTCTGCTAACGAGGAGCATGATAATTTCGTTTTTTCGACAGCCATACGGTCAAGATAAATGTTTTCGTTATCCCACTCTGCTTTGTCGTTTGTATTGGTTAAACACGTGGCCCCGGCTTCGCTACCATAATATTCCAAGTCTGTCATATCTTTGCACTCGACCCAATTGATAAATTCGTTGTCTCTGGTACGATAAAAGAATATGTAAGGCAAGGATATTGCAATTATCATTAACAGTAAGGAGGACACATGAACTGACTTCCGTTCCTGGTCATTGGACCACCAGAAGACAGACAATCCCACAAGCAAAGAAACAAATGATGTGGCCAGGTACACTCCCATCTCGCCTCCACCATCCATCTCGCCTCCATGTGATTGCCGACCGGCTACCTCCAGTTGACGCTGATTTTTTTTCTTGTCTGAAATGTAGTCGTCATAATTCCACTCTGTTTTTGAACGAGCGACTGCGTTTGGTGCTGTCGGGTCGCAAGTGACTTTGTGTTCGATATATGTTGATCTGCATCCTGTTGTTTCATCAGGGATCCACTTGCTCTGATCATCGTAGTTACCAAAGCAAACTTGCATGTCAGGGTTATTGTAGAACATGTTGTATAACTCCACTTTGTCTCCATAAGCTGAGGATGGAGAGAGGCCTCGTTCAAAGGCAATTTTACCCAATCCCTCGCCATAATCACGTATTACCGTACCTGACTGTACATCCATGTACAAAGGATCCGTTACTTGCATTTCTTTGAAACTTATTCGCTTGTACGAAAGCATTCCTCCAAGGAGAAATGCAAAGGCAAAGAGGCCAAGTACAGCAACTGCGAAACGTAAGATTCCGTTTAGGGATGGCATTTTTGTGTGATGTTTGTTAAACTGGGATGAGATTTATTCACTGTTTTAAAATAATTGGTTGTTTTACACAGGCAATTAATGTATTCAATTTCAGTCGTAAATAATTTAATTGTAAATGTCTTATACAACTACGTGCCACACAAGAACCGTTCGTGGTGGTGCATACTTCCAATACCGCATAAAGTCTCCATTTTATTACATACTACTACTACTATTATTTTCTTCTTTAAAAATTAATTTTAAAAAAGCCCCGGCGACGAAAAAGAACGAAGAATGAGATTTCGTTTCAGTATGCTATTTTCATATATTAATAATTAAAAAAAAGGCCCCGATGACGAAAAAAAAAGAGCGAACGGTCATCATTGTGGTGTTGTTTATTTTTTCTTTATCTTTATACTTCTATTCTCTCTATTCTGTAAAACTCTTCATTCTTTTCATAATTGAACTGACCGTTTCACCACAAAAGAATCATTTTTTCATATTTTCCTTTATATCACAAAACAAGTATGAATGACTGCAATGACACAGCAGCCAAAATACGCCATTACCAAATATTGACTACGAAATTATTGTCTAATTTTAGGTTAAACCGTTTCAAAAATTGAAGTAGTTCGAAGTGAAAATAATAATAAGTGTTAAAAAATAGGGTATTATAAAGCACGATCCATCCGATACGCGTAGTCACATCGTCTAATTTGAACTCTTCTTGAAGAAGAACAGCCCACCCTTTATTACTGGTATTTAAGTCTGGGCACAAAATCCGACAAGTACAATCTAAATGTCTTTCGCACGTTGTTCGCTATATTTTGAAATTTATGGAAAGAATCGACATATTGTGTTTTGGAACGCAAAGACGTTTCACTAAAACTCTTTGTACACTATATGGCGTCAACGAGGCAAAGTCAGCAAACCACAGAGGGAAGACCCTCAAGGAACTCTTGGAACGACGAGGTGCGGTTGGAAGTACAAAGCGGACCCGCAAGTTCAAATGGGGTACAGAAACGGTCAACCGGTCACCAAGTAAGAAAAAGCTCGGAAGCTAGTGCGAGCTTTAAGCAAAGGGCCTCATTTGATGTGGTGGAGATCGAACGAAAGCTGAATAAGAAAAGGGCAAATTTACGAAGATTTGCAACGTCCTTGTTGCTGGTGATGGTCCTCTTGAAAGGGGCCTTCTGGCTCATTGACCTTGGGACAGGTTATGCCTTTGAACAGGTGGGAGCGGCAGTTGACGGGTATTTGTTACTTCTCATGTGGGCAAGTACGTTGCCGCTGCATTCAAGATGCCCCGGACAATGTCCTAAATGGTGTCCAACTTGGCAGCTAAATATTGCTTTCCTGCTGCCACTCACAGTCGCAGTCTATATTGTCCAAATCGTGACTCGGCTGGGCGACTCCATAAACGAAAAAGACGGCGATGTTTTATTTCTTGCGAAAAGTTTCTTGTCGCCGGTCTTCATGATCTTTCTGTACTGGGTCCTGGTAAAGATGAAACAAGCTTTGCGCATGATTTATGGGGACGGCATTTTCGATCTTTCGGCACGATTAACCGGTAGACTCATCGCTGGCCTACCTCTTGTTGGCTTCCTGTCACTAAGTATGATTTCTGCAATAATTGCCGAAAAACAAAGCTTTGATACAATGTGCACCCATATATTAGGGGCTAAACCGGAAGCCACCGCGGGTGTCAGGAACAGTATTCAAAAAAAACTCTCGGAGAATTGCACGAACAACGAGCTGTACAAACGCTTTGAACACAAATCCATTGAACCAACAACAATAAAAGAGGTATTAATCTCTCAAGAAATGGATAAGGTGGCTGAAAATCATGTTCATGCGACAGTCGCATTCTTTCACCTGGTAGAATTTACTGTAACACTCTTGACTTTGCAAGTCCTGCTGAGGCTCCGCCGTTTCACAATAAAAGACGTATTGTATTGGAGAGTGACAGGCAAAGAGTTCGCACTCTCACTTGTAACTGTCCTTCGCATCGGGGTTACCGTGAGCATGGGTGCAATTAAAATGGATCTAGAATGGATCTACGCGGATGACGGCGAGTCCAAGCCAAAGAAGAGCCGCAACCCTAACTTGGTTGAAGACGTCTTCGTTATTACAATTCTCGTTCTTTACATATTAGCTTTCTTCCTCATGTGTCTTCTCGTACGAGACGTTACGAAGGAGCAAGATAAAGCCGAACTGCTTCGAAAAGACAGTGCGTCTCTCCGGACACTAGCGCAACGTTCGAGGCGGCAAAGTTCTCAAAATCAACGACCTTCCGACCACGACAAGCTAGATCATTTACACCCAGAGTATTTTGAATAGCAGTCGTTCGTCATAATAGTTATTGTATGTTGAGACAGCAGCAACTAAAAAAAAAGATCCTCTGCTGACTTTCTTCAAAAAATAAAAAATTATTTATTTTTCTTCTTCCAATTTTAAATAAGTGTTAAAAATAGGGTATTAAAGGACTCGACCTTCTTCCGACCACGACAGGACAAGAAAAGCTTAATCCTATAGTATTCCCTGTATAGATCATTTACACCCCGACGGACCGTTATATTCCATTTTTATTTTATTTTATTATTACAATATTTTATTATTTATTTTTTAAATTTTTTTTCTTCAAACCCACCACACTGTGTTGTTGTTGTTTTGGTATTAAAAAATAATTTGAGTCTTATTATATACTCCAATTTAAATTTAAAAGTCATTCATTCACAAGAAAAAAAGACAAAATTCTTACATGACGCATAGCTAATTAATAAATTGAACGTTTTTGTAATTAAAGACTTTATTTCAGGGTTCTTTAACAGCGGTTTTATTGTTGTTAGTGTTTTTATTCGATATGGATCGTATGGTCCAACCGAAGGAGAACTCCCCGAGGCAGGCACGGCCACCGTCCGCCCCGGCCGTACGTAGACGCCAGAAGCGTTCCAGCAGAAGGCCTGGGACCGCCGGTAGGTACAGGATGAAAGGGGGGCGGCCGCAGAGTGCTGCTGCGCGCAGTGCCCCATCGTCGTCGTCGTCACCACGGTACAATTTCTTTAAACTAAAAATAATTGGCGAACAGCACAACCGCCAAACTGGTGGGGGCACGGAGTGGAACGGCGTACGAAAGAAACAGCAGAAGCGTCCCATGTCGTCCCACTTGCGTACCCACGCTTTAAGAAAAAACACTAGAATCAAGGCCAGAAAGAGACCTCAAACGGCTGGATTCTACAGGCCAACGATTAACATGACTGTGAACGAGTCCGCCGGAAGCGCTGCCCTGGAGCCCTCACTTGCGGCAGCCTCCCCCCAGGCCTTCCAGGGCATCCCAAGCAAACGACTGGAAAAAGAGCTCCTGTCCCACGACGTCGATGAAGTCATGATTGATCAAGACCATTACGAGAGAGAAAAACCGAAACGGTTGGAGCTGAAGAGACTGCTAAATAAGTGGCTGAAAGACGCCGACCTTGGAAACACGGCGTTTCAATCGTTTGCTGTTTTCTGTGAGTTTAAAATGAGGCGAGGGTTAGGGTTGACGGACAAGTGGAAAGGCCCGAATGTGCTGCGGTCCATCATTGTCGGGCTGTGCCTGGACAAGGCAGCTATAGAAATGCCCCACTACGGCGGGCTGCTCAGTGGCTTCGCGGAAGAGTTTTACCGCTCCGTCATAGTAGACTGGGACAAGATTAAACCTGAGATGAACCGGGACGGGGGTCAGGATGACTCTTTCCGGCTCTTTCAGGCCAAAACGTACTTTGAGGAGCACGACCGAGTCGACAAGGAGAACAGTCAGCTACTACTGCGGGTCAACGACCTCCTGCGAGTTCAAAAGGAAATTCTAGAAGAGTTGGTGGAAAAAAACATGCTCACCGCTGTCGGGGTAATGAAACGAAAGATTGACGAATCCATGGAGATGAATCAGATCTCGTTCCGTAGATGCAAAGCGGCGGAAAAAAGTGTCGCAGAGGCCTCGCAGGTAGTGCTCGGGCGGCAGAGCCAGAACCAAGTCAACTCCACGATAAGTTTGGAAGAGACCCGACGGTCTAAGGGAGAAGTCCGGACGGAGACTCTCGCAACGATATTAGACTCCTTGAAAGAAGCTGAATTGCAAAATTTAGTGACAGATCTTGGTACGCACCGTTCTAATGTTGCAAACTCTTCCGTCATGGGGAAACTCTTCAAAGCCATGAGCGAGAAGGAACGGTTGGACTTCGTCATGTTCCTTTCAGAAAACACGACGGAGCACGAAAAAATGTCGTGGCTTGAAACCATGCCCACGGGAAAACGCGATGGTGGCTTTCGTTTCATGCTGAAGAAGATCTTGAACGGGGAGCCCTTCCAGGACATTGTCCAGAGCCTTCGGGGTAATAGCAAGCAAGTAGCGATAGACACGAAACTCCTGAAACCAATCGCAGAAATGAAAGCAGACACCTCTCTGAACAGCTCCAAGCTCCACAAATCGTTCTTGCAGACATTGAGCGCGTTCTTGTACGATGATGAGAGCGACGAGAGCGATGGAAGCGGCGATGAAAAGGAAACGGTGACTGGTGATTCCAATGGCCAGCAAACAAGTAATGGAGACAAGCATGCTATAGAGCGCATTGAAGATGTGCACGCGAACGCCCTGCTAAAACTCCAGCAAGTTCTGCGCCAAAGGGACGTGGCCAGATCGGACCGTGAAGCGCTTCGAAACAAAGTGGAAAAGCTAGAAAAGAAGGTAAAAGAATCCTCCGACTTGATTATGAAAGCCTCCCGCTTCAAGAGTGAAATGGACGAGATTGACGAGAAGGAGAAATCGCAACTGAGCAGTCTAGAAGCTGTGAACCTGAACACGGATACGTCTGCCAGTCCGAAATTGGCGAAAAAAAAGAAACCGCGACGAAACAGCTTTTTCCAGCTTTTACAGAACGATGCGAAGGAGAACGTCGTTGCGAGCAACTACGGCCAACCTGTCGGGGCCGCGAGGAGCCAGCAGCCGGGCCCTGTTCAGGCGGTGGCCACGGAGCCGTACCTCGCTTCGCTCCAGGAAAAAACGAAAAAAGGCCCCATGACTTTGGAAGACACGAACTTGATCATCATTTCGATCTACCAGGACAAGATAATAGCAGACTCATTTGCGGACACTGACATGCGCCCGAGAGACCACCTCTCGACGTTTGTGAGGACGTACTACGTAAAGCAGTCGGGATCTCGCTCTATTGCTGGCAAAAGCTGCTCAAACCTGCAGTCGGCACTGATGAATTACGCGCCAGAAAATTTTCGGTGTAAATTATTTGCCCTTCTCATTGGGTCTTTGGAGCCGCGAAGTTATTTGAATCGCGTTGAAGCGACGGACTTTTTTGTCCGAATTTTGATTGATATATTTGAAATTGATGAAAAAGAGCTTATGATTAGGAACACATTGCCGGTTAGTTTGGTCGACATTATGGGAGACGGACTCAATTTTGATGGGCATCGACCTTGCCTTTTGTCCGCGGAGAAAGCCACCTCGATCATCCGAGGAATTTTCAGCGCCGAAGACGTAAGTAATTTGTGTTTTGTTCTTTTTCCGTTTCATTGTCGTTAATGTGTTTGTGCCATCGTTTGGTGAACCCCTTTTGTCTTTTTCTTATTGTGTGTGCGTTCTGTCTGTCTGTCTGTCTGTGCCTGTGGCCTAAAACCGCGTTTCCGCTGCTATTGTAGGGTGGAGTCACCGTTTGGGTCAAGGTACGGAATTCCTCTTTCTGTTTTATCGTTTCTCTTTCTGCTCCTGTTCGAGCCTTTTTCTTTCCTTTTTAACAAACCCAGTGCGCTAACGTAGTCTTTTTTTTCTTCTTGCTAATGTTCAGGGTTCGGGCGGGGCTTTGAAGCTTTTGGAGTCCATAAGCAACATGGAGAATGGTATACAGATCGACCTGTTCTTGTACGAGATGATGGTAATATGGTCCGCAGTGCATGAGTTAGAAATTGAAGTGCTTATACAAGTGTACGAAGCGATTGACGTCAGCAGAAACGGGAAAATAACGTGGCACACCTTTCATTCCGTAATCGACAACATAATCGGCACGTCTGAAGCGGTTTCAATGAAGGAGTATTTGGCGCACACGGGAATCGACGATATCCTCGCCCCAGAAGCATTTGTTGAAGCCACTCTGAATTGCCGATCGAAGCTTCAACACGATTTGTATCGTAAAATCTGCGTTGCTCTTGATGATGCGGAAAGAAACGAACTGGAACAGTACAAGCAGAACGTCGACAACCTGCTGAAACGAAGCTTGGAGTTTTTAAAATCCTGCTGACGGTTGCGGTAATTACGAAAATGTTTTTTTAAATTAAAGCTTAAACGTAAGGCGGTGTGGTGTATATTAATCCAGTGTACAATATAAGTAAAATGTCCATTATCTTGATTTAATTTTATCATTTTATTACTAATTTGTAACTAGATTCGTGCGACAAATAACCACTTCCGCACAGTACTTTTTAAAACTGAACCAGTTTGTTTCTTTTTTTCCCTTCTGCCCACCAAGTTGCCTCCTCTTCCTCACATTCACTACTACTCCAGCTGTCGTCCGATGTAACTGGGAAGGTTTTCGAGAGAAAATCGTCATAATTTGACTTTATTTTTTTCGCCTCTTTTGCTAGCGCCCAATCTACCGGGCTGCTTCCGTCGATGGAATGCCTCTTAGTGTAATTTTCTCGACTAGAGTCGCGGAGCCACAGTACAAACACCTGCTGGGTTTCAAAGAAGTAATTGCCTGGATCTTCTTTTTTGCTCTCTTTCATTCGTTTGGACATGTTGGAGAGGATTATTGTACAAATAATTTATTAGAACGAAAATATTTTGCAATATAAATGTGCCGCTGGAGATAATTTGATTGTTCGAAACGGATTGTTTTGTTAATTGAAAAAGGTTCGTTCGTTTTTGACTACTTGACCGCTTCACCGCTCCGCCCATTCTTGCCCAAGCGACTACGACAAATACGAGAAGAAGGAGTCGGCGCCCAACACTTCCGGCGGCCGGGCGGAGTTCTAAATACACCACACAACACTGCTTTGCTTCGTTTGCTTCGATCGCCTTGTGTTGATTTTTTTTGTAACCCCAGTTTTTTTTTTTGGAAAAAAAACCGTCCCTGTGACCTGTGATCCTGTTGCAATCGATTTCATACAGACTTCTACAGTCCTCGTATTATTACAATAAATAACAATTCACTCTTACCAAGTTGGTATTTAATAATGTAATATTTCCTCGTAGTCTAATTAACTCCTGAAGAGTCTGTACCAGATGTATGGCGGTTTTACATTTTATATATTTTTATAAAAACAAAGCCCCAATGTACATACGAATACCATATGTGTTGTACGAGGATACTAAATACTATGTAATCAAACCATTGACGACCCCTATCAAATGTCGCTTGTAATATTGTACTTATTAGACTATAGTTGTAATGCATAATAAAAATAATCACATACCATCCAAGTAGAAAAAATCAAAACAAAAAATTTAGGATCTTGCCTGTCGGCAAATTGGGCATTTCTTTGTGAAAGAGAACGGCGAAAGATTCGTGCTGTCGCTTCCTATGGAGCTTCAATTCTTTCTCTTTTCGGATCATTTCATTTTTGAGGCGCTCCTGATCCTTCTTTTCCTTCCGGGACAAATGTTTTTTTCCACCCTTTGGCTTTTTCTCGTCCCCGGCCGTGCTTCCGACGTGCTGTTGTTTGTCCTTGATGAACAGCCAAAGTTGTCGCCGCTCTTTCGCCGACAAATCCAACTGGGCGATCATGTCTTTGCGGATTTCCCTGAGGTCCGTCACGGTGGTGACTTGCAAATACCTCATCGACCTAGAGTAGCACTTTTCTGTCAGATTTCCCTGTTTCAATGCCTCCTCTATGGAAACCTGGGGCACGCCTGCAGCCGGGGCCTTTTCTTCCGCCAAAGGCTTCTTCCCCGCTTCGTCGCCTTCGACGGCCTTGTCGTCCGGGGCCTTGTCGACAAAGTCTGTCAAAAATGCACGATCCTTCAGCACCAACGATCGCAGTAGGCAGAGGTCCAACCGCATGCTCGCGGTGACGGCCCATGGACTGTGCTTGGCGACCAGGTGGTGGCCTGAGTTACGTTTCGCAAACTCACGGTACCCCAAACCCTGCACCATAGAACCTTCGAGGATTCGAATTAGATCCTGCCCCTCCACGATCATTTTCTCTATGTCCGCCTTTGTCAGGTCACCTTTCGCGCTGGCAACATCGTCAACAGTGTTCAGAAGCTTTTTCTGGCGCGTCTCGGCCATCTCCAGCACAGATTCTCCTTTCATGTTCAAGAGGTCCAGCGCTGCCCCCTTGCTCAACAAATACACGACGCAAGAATTGCGCCCCCAGATGCAGCCATGGTGCAGCGCAGTGTTCCCTTCCTCGTCTTGTAAATCGAGCAAGCACTCCCCGACCGTATCCACCAAGTACGTCAGTGATACAGAATGGTCGTTCATTACAGCCCCATGCAGTTTTATCCTATTTATCCAATCCCAACCGTTTTTTTTGGCCCGACCTACTATTGCCTTCAACGGCTGTATACCAGTGAGCCCCCGCGACGCAAGGTATTCGCAGCGGTCTACGCGCGGCCTGGGTTGCCTAGTGGGTTGCCTAGTGGCAACCACCGAAGTCATCTCAACCTAATATCAAAAATGTGTTCACGACACGGACGGTACAAAACCACCTCAATATTTTATTGCAGAAATAAAGCACAAGATATAAACGTGCATTCTATGATTCATTGTGTATCCGCGTATACTTTCTACTTATAGGCGAAGAAAACAAAAAAAGATTGTCTGTTTCCCTTTGTGGTTCCTTACCGCACCTTGTTATAAATTGTACGAGTGCTGGTCGTCCTCTGTTGTCCTCAGTCCTCACTCCTTTTCCCTTTTCCCTCCTCTCTCTTCTTCTTCCACCACTTCTTCTTCTTCTTTTTAATAATAGCCACAAAATCAAAATTATCAATGCTGTGTTTATATATAATAGTATAAGTATAATGTCGTCGGTCTATTTCCTCTTTTTTCCCAAAAAACCTTCTTCATTTTTCTATTGCCATTGGTTGTTGCACTTGATTAAAACAGCTGTTGTTGAGATCTTATTAGTTGAAAAAGCCGTTAGTTATAGTCCTTCTTAGTGTCATGAATGTCAGGGCTTCTGGTGAAGACGGTGATGATACGTTCCTCTTTTGTTGATGATACATTTTTCTTCCGACGAGGAAATGTAGGACTTTAATATAAACTCATATACCGCGAAAATGAATCTACTCATCTTTGTCGGGCCACGCTTTTAGATTGGTTTTCACATGCATGGGCAACACTACTTTTTCTACCAGCCTCCTTTCGCTCTTCTATTGGAAGTGGCACTGGGCAGAAAGCTGTCAATTTAAAGTCTTTCGCCACAACATTAATGCCCCAATCCACGGGCATAGACATGGGTATGTTACGATGAAGCATGCTTGCAGCTTTTGCAGAAACAATGTAGCCCGCAGCACCAGCTTGGTACTTGTTAGGAACAACGACTCCATCGCCTAGTTCCCGTATACGACAGTTCCGAGTATCCAGATAAATAAGATCCGCATTTGCTTCTCTGCCATGTGCGACAGCAGCCCGAAGGTCTGTTAGCGAGGTTACAGTGGCGTCGTCCTCAAGAATCATGAAATAGTCTTTTGGCCTTGTCTTGTGGAACCGTGATGCAACTTTCCATGCCCGTATATGCGCCGTTAAGGTAGCCGCCTGGAAGAGATGAAGGTGATACTCAGGAAAATCGTGGTTTTCCCAATCTTCTGAAGATAGGTTGTATCCAATCATGAATTCCTTAAGCAACAGGCCTATCCCTTGGTGGTGCCCTCGTCTAAAAGCGGTTTTGTTGAAAGGCTGAGACGGACAATACTTCTCAGCGAAAGGTCCCTCTACTTTTTCATATGCCAACCCCAACTCCTTGAATTGTCTATCTAGCTGTCTTATTCTATTTACACTATGTGGTCTTCCTGGAACCGTCATGACAAGAATTTTCTCCCATATTTCTTTGGGGCGCGTTTTCTTCAGCCGGTGAGGCCGAAAGCTATGGACTGTACTGCTGGTTTTACGAATTGCAACAAAGAAAGTGCAAGATAGAAGAAGATGCCAAAATCTTATACTGAAGTTCATCTCAGTTGATTAAAGTAATTACAATAGATTTATTAGCTGGATAATGTTGCTCTGAAATTGTATTTTCAAATCATTCATTCTTGTGATGTCACCTCTAGATAGAATGAAGCGGGAATAATACCTATATATTAAAATTTCCATAATAAAAATTAACAACTTCAACGATATATTTATGAAAATATTATTATTATTTTTCCACTGACTCTGATGCTCTGATGACTGAGAGATGTGATGGATGAGAAAAAATAAATATATTTACTACACTAGACTATGGTACATGGAACCTATTGTACCTGGTATTACCTGTATCTAATACCTATATCCGTACCGTACAAGCTTGTGACATTACAAGTACGAGGAGATATAATTCGACAACATAGAGGAGATAAAATAGAAGATAGAAGAAGATTGAAAAAAAAATAAAATCTTTTTATCATCGTCGCATCCTTCCTCATCCTCGTCGTAACGGGTATTTTATACCTTGGTTGGTATTAATAGTAGTACAGGTAGAAAGAGTTCGGTTTGTGTATGCGCTCTCCTCCGATGCATCCGATAGTTTTTTTGTTGGAGGTTGATAGTAAACCCGACTGAAGACGAAGCTGTGAAATTTTGTATTTTATTAAATTTTCGAAAAACAAAATAAGGAATTCCTGTATATGAATTACTTTTCAGTTTGAGAATCATGGGGTGTCCAATTTCTCTTGCGGTTGTTTGTTTCCTGGGTGTAGTTGCCCACCATCCTGCCGCCGCAAAAGAGTTTGTTTTTCAGGGTAACCCATCCTCCCAGTCAGCATCGTCTAGAAATACGAAAATTTTCAACGAAGTCCTTGCCGGCCTCCGATCAGGGGATTCAGTGTTGATTAAGAATGAAACCTACTGGCTTGCGGGAGGAGTTCGTGGTTCTGGTTTGGACAATGTTACTATCCAACTGGACGGAACGCTGAAATTTCTTCCAGGGCGAAAAGCTTGGCCAACGGAAAAGTGCGTGGAAAAACGGAACCCGTTGCAGCCTAAAAAAACTGGGACGTGCGTGCAGGAGGCGATCTTCTTTGCAAACTGCACGGGCCTTACGCTGACGTCGTTGGGGGGTGGTACGCTGGATGGGTCTGGTGGAAGCTGGTGGGGTTACATCAATTACCTGTTGCATGGAGAGAACCGTCCTCGTCTATTTAGTCTACTGAACGCGACCAATGTGTTGGTGGAAAAATGGAGGTTTGTCAATTCTGCGTATTGGACGTTTACGGCGTACGACATATTGAACCTCGAGATCGTCGACTGCCATATTTCGAACCGTGTCAACGAGGATGATGGCCACGGCGTGGCGAACCTGGCGGCGTTCAACACTGACGGGTTTGATGTCGCAGGGAAAAATATTCACATCCACCATTGCAGCGTTTGGAACCAGGACGACTGCTTCACCATTCAACCACTAGATGCGCGCGGTTTCAATGCGCAGTGTACAGAGAATGTGCTTGTGGAAAATGTAAATGCAAGTGGGCTAGGGCTGACAGTTGGGGCAATTCACCCAACTCGAGGACACAACTGCATCCGGAATGTAACATTTCGGCATGCTCACATGCACCACACCTACAAAGGAATTTATATTAAGAGCGGAAACAGTTTCGACCCACAGGCATCTGGAGAAATCACTAATGTTTTGTACGAAGACATTGTCATGGACGCGCCGGAGCAAGTACCAATTTGGATTGGGCCTGCCCAGGAAGCCGACAGTAAAGGCGCATGCTCTTTGCTGTGGCCCAGTCTGTCCTCGGACTGTCCTCCACCACCTACGACAATGGATTGGACAAACATCACGCTGAGAAACGTTGAAATTCGATCGCCAAAGGAAAGCCCAGGGATAGTGTTTGGCAACTCAAAACGACCAATGAAGGGTGTTGTGTTCGACCATGTTGTGGTAGATCCTACGGACCCATCCAAAAAGCCATGGGGAAAAGACTTTTACCATTGCGAAGGGGTTCAAGGCATAGCTACAAATGGCACAACCCCTGTGCCACCATGTTTCAAGCAGACGAATGTGAAAGAAAGCGGCAGCAGCCATTGGTGATTAGTCGAGATTTCAGATATTCGTACAGTAGAGATAGTTCAAATTATTTTTATTCCTAAATCGTAAATTATTACTATACAAAACGATATACTTTTACTGAAAATTTTAAATAGACGATCTAAGTATAAAAAAACTCAAAAAATAATACAATGCATTTCTATTCTAAATCCATTTATTTTGTTCTTTTCCTATTTATTGTTATCGTATACTTTACATATTGTAATAACAATATGAAAATCACAACCAACGAAAGAAGCTTCTTTTCGTCTTCTTCTTTTCTTCTTCTTCTTTCTTTTTTCTTCTTAATTTTTTTTATTAATTAATTATTTATTTTTGTGTTGTTACTTGGTGCTTGGATGGTATTAATACCAGGTACCTGTAGCAATAAAACGTATGAACAAACAGTCGATTTTTAAAACTCAAAAGAGACCGATGCGCACCTACGAATCGGTTTATGAAATAAGTATTCAGTCATGTTGATTTAACGCATTTGTGTCTGTTCATTTTTCTGGAATTGTTTGAACGTTGATTGCAGTGTATTATTTTGTTTCGTTTTGCCTCTCAACATGCTTGCTTTTCGTAGGGTGTTGTCGTCCGTTAAGATGGTGCCGGTGAAGCGTGCCGTGCCCTCCTGCCCTGCCAATGTGGCCAAGGGCTTTTTCAGTAGTAACAGCGGTGCGATGGATTTAGATGGTAATGAAACGGTCGAAGAGTTTGTTGCAAAAACTACCCTTCCGTCTGGGGAACGTGTGCCTGGTTGGGAAGCGATAAAGAGGAGGCGTGGGCCGGCCGGGATGCGATTAGGAAACAAGCAGAGGAACAAGCGTCTTATTGGGGACGCCGTGAATAGCTGGTACCCGACGACCTTAGAGGAGGCTCTGGGGGGGGATTTCACCTCTTTGAAGAAAGAAAGGCGGAAGAACCAGCTAGAACGCTTGCGGCGTAGGGGAAAGGGCCCGCCGAGAAAAGGAGAGGGAAAGCGCTCCGGGAAAAAGTAAGTGGTGCCAAGGCCTCCTCAGTTGGAAGGGGTGTAAAATTAAGTGCAGAAGGGGGAAAAAATGCATTTTTTACTGTGTACAGTGTGTGTATGAAAAAAAAATATTATAAATCTCAATATACAATGTATTTAGTATTTTATGACGCGTTTACTTTTTTATTTTTACGTTTAAAAAACACACAATAAAAGAAACCTAAAGTTCCAGTTGTTTAATGCTGTTCGAAGAAAAGCACGGCAGCCGCGATGCTCTTGGGATTTGCCATTTATATTGTTTTTAGGGTTTGAGGAAGCTAAATTTAATTATGAATACTTAAATTAAATAACAGCCAATTTTCTTGTTTTTTTATTGTTTTTATCCATTTCTTTCGGGCATCATCAAAACACATGTACACGTTCTAAAAAAACTAATGATATAGTACACGTTTTTTTTATAGTACACGTTCTAAATAGTCGGTGGCATGGGTTGTTCTGCTAACAAAACAACTCCGGTCCCAGCTGGAAAGTGAAGGCCAAGAGGTTGAATTGATTACGTTTGGTTGTCTTTCTGGAGGGTGCCAAATACCTAGGATATCTTCGATCCTTCTCCTCCCCCTCAATGCACTTGTCGTGTATACACGCAAACTTTTCAATATCGGTACGGAGTACTTCAGGCGTTTACGATATTGAAAAAAACGTTTAAGAACTTACGTGAGATATTACAATAAAAAGTAAGATGTCAATAAAAGTTAACCTCCCGCTCTCCTTCATTTCTCCGGAAGGGACAGCCCGTGCTTGGAAACGAAGGCGTCGATTTTGTCCATCCGGGCGGTGTTCTGGTTTGCCTCTGCGTGCCCCCGGCACTTTGCCAAGAACTCCTTCGTATCGGGGTACTCTTTGTCGCCGGCCAAATTTTTCCACTCGATGACCTCGTCTAATACAATGCCGTACGCTTCGTCTACTTGTGTTGCGGGGCATACGCTGTGCTGGTCCTCGCCGAGTTTTCCACCAAGGAAAGAGGGCAACTGGTCCCTTCCCCCCACAACGTAAGGGTACAAATGTTCCTCTAATTCTGCCTCGGAACTGCCTAATATTTTGAACTTTCCCTTCGTCCGCTTGGGGAGAAAGGGCCGAACCGCGGCCCACAGCGTAGAAATGATCCACCCGGCGTTGACGAGGATTACCTTTTCCGTTATCTCTGGGTAATACAATATCCCCTTGCTGGAGATCTGCTTAATGACCGAGATGTAATTGATCATCCCTAGGCCGGCCCCGGTAATGTCGCAGACGATGATGCCTCGCACTTTCGTCCCAGACCGGCGCACGGACTGCCAGGATTGCTCCAAGTAAACAATGTAGCTGTCCGCGGTCGCCCCGAGCTGAAGGATGAGGTGTTCTTTAACGTGAGTGTGTCGCGAGAATCGTTGCTGAGCGACGCTATCACAGCAATAAAGGACGCGAAACCAAGCCAACTTCACCGACCGTTACGAGTGCATTTTAAGGGGGAAGATGGGATCGATGAAGGAGGGCTGACCAAGGAATTTTGTTCCTTAGCCGTGAAAGAATTGCTGTTGAACAAGCGACTCTTTGAGGTTGACCCGGAGTCAAAGATGGTTTGGTTTGCCACCCCACTGTTCGTTTCAAAACCCGAAGAAGAGTCTTCCAGCCGGGTCACCAAGGCCACAATACCATCGAGCTTGTTTGAAATTTGTGGCGCACTGATCGGCTTGGCAATGTACAACGGTGTTTACATAGACTTAAAGTTCCCCCACATTTTTTACAGCTATTTGGAGGCTTTCAACGGCAGCAATACGGTCAGGACCCAGTCGTTCCAAAAGCCTTCCTTGAACGATTTGGCAGAGCTGCGCCCGATGCTTGCGAGGTCATTGAAACAACTTGGAGAGATGAGCGAGGACGAACTCTTGGCCGTGGACCAAAGCTTTGTTGCAAGTGCGCGCGCGCCGTTGAGCGATCAGGATGATTCTTCTGAGTCGAAGGGTGAAGGCTGGCACTTGTGGGACGAAGAATTAAAGCCGGGCGGGGCCAGCATTCCTGTATGTCGGAAAAACGTTCAAGAATTCGTTGAACTATACACCAAGAACGAGCTGTTCGACAGAAACTGGCTTGAAATCGAATCGTTTGCAAGAGGCTTTCACAGAGTAGTAGGCTGCCCCGCGTTGACCTTGTGCCGAGCAAACGAGCTGGAGCTATTGCTTTGCGGAAATCCCAACCTGGTGGGCGACTTTGGTGCTTTGAAGAAGAGCACAATGTACATGGACGGGTACACAAAGGACTCCAAGGTCGTGCAATGGTTCTGGGACGTTGTGTCCTCGTTTACGGAAAAAGAGAAGCGAAACTTGCTGTTCTTTGTTACTGGGAATGACCGTGTTCCGCTGAAAGGCCTGTCGAGCCTGATATTCCGAGTACAGCGAAGTGGGGATAACGATAACCTTTTGCCCGCCGCCCATACCTGTTTCAATATCATCAGCTTTCCCGAGTATTCCACGAAAGACATTCTTAGGAAACGGTTTGCGGTTGCGTTGGAAAATATCACAGGGTTTAACCTTGCGTAAAAACAGAATGAGGAGAGGAAGAATTGAATTCATTAACTGTATGGTGTGTGCCTGTAATTTAAATTTTTAATGAACTTTTCATTTAATTGTTAGCCGCTCCATATTTAGTTGCTAAATATTCCTGGTGCCCGATGAATAACCGACCGTTGTAGGATGAGTGATTAACAACAACAAACAACACAACAAAATGTATTTTAATTTTTTCTTTTAATAAATAAAAATGAGAATGCGATTTTAAAAATCTAGTTAACTAGGAGCATAAATAAAATTAATTTTTAATAGCAAAAACAAAGAGGAATTGATAGTTGATTGGTCGTTCCAATTTTTTGTCAGGCCTTTGAGTTATTTGTTTTAAAATTCATAATGTCGCATATTGTCTCTGATCAACAGCGTCGGAAACCAAAACGGCCGAAGGCGGCTGGGGAAGGCGAGCAGTCGGAGAGGGGAAAGCCCGTGCTCACCATTTCCCAACGTTCGCACCGAAGGAGGTCCCAAGACATTGCTGAAGATCATGGGTTTTCACCCCCAAAGGACGACAACTACCCCTCGGCCGTAGAGTTGGGGTCCCACTTTTTTTTTTTTTCCTGCCTCCTTTTTTTAATTGAACTGCATTTTGTATAAATATCTATTTGGCGACAAAAATT
>LT642322.1:0-22901 GCA_900128585.1 Stramenopiles sp. TOSAG23-3 | reverse complement strand
CTCTCGGATGCTGGGAATTTAGAGAAATGGAAAGTCGAACAATTGTACTTCTTCGCGCTGACGAAGAGCCAGCCGATCACCCACTTTGTAGAGCTAGATGAAACGCTTCTTGGAATGAAAGTCCGAGCACAAAGTTTGCACAAGAGCCAATACCCTGAACCTCCCTGGAACACTTCTACGTGGGTCGCCCAGCAGATCGGCAAAGCCGTGGGGGTAGAGATGGCAGAAGGGTTCCTAGGATTTTTTTAGTTTGTAGCGCGAAAGCGCCCGGTGGGTACAGGGGATATTTGGCATTGTATAGTGTTTTAAAAGACGTTGAGTATGAAAAACAAATGATATGCTATATTTGGAAAGGCAAAAGTAAGAGAATTATGAGGATGATTATGTTTTTCTTAGTTACAGCATCGTTCCCACAGTTGTTAGTATATATTCTTATCTCCTTACTTTGTACAAAAATTATGCGCTGACGGGCAGCGCTCGTTCTGGTCTCGTGTCGTGGCGCAGTAATTTGAAAAATTACTCCTCGGTCCCACTCAACAAAAATGTTACGGCCGACCCCAGGGCAACATGCACGACTTTCCCCACGGTAGGCGTGCCGTCGACAAGGTGCGGTTGCCACTTGTAGCGTTGCTTGCCGTTCGAATATTCCTGGGATACGGACTTCGAGTGGCCGAGCTGCGCGCACGCGTCGTCGCCCCATAGGTAAAGGCTGCCCTCTGCGGTAACCGCGGCCGTGTGCTCGCCGCCACAGGCAATCTGTTCCACTTTCTGGCCTGCGAGCCCGTCCACCAGGGTAAATTGAGGGAGGTATGGGTGTCCTCGCTCGTTTCTAGGACACGCGCTCGGCTGCATGCCGACCTGTCCACGGTAATTTCTCCCGCACATATAAACTTCCCCATTGTAGTTCAGCACGGCGCTGTGGCCCCACCCTGCAGAAACGGACCGAATCTGCATCCCTGCCAAAGCGCTTACAAAGCGTGGCACGGGATAAAAAAATGCACCCTCGGTGGTGGTCGACGTCCTGTTGTCGTTGTCGAACCCAAGCTGCCCGACACGGTTGTGGCCCCACGTGTACACGCTCCCAGAGACCGTCAGGGCCATCGTGTGGTAACCGCCCGGGCCGATGGAGGCCATGTGGCACAGCTTTCCCTCGAAGGTCTCCAACTTGGCAGGGGTCAGAACGTCCTCCGTGCCGCCGTGGCCCGTGTAGTTGCGGTGGCCCCACGAGTACAGCTCGTTGTCCTCCGACAGGGCACACGTGTGCACGCTTCCAGCAAAAATCTTCTTCGCTTTCCACTCTGCTTGGACCTTCGTTGGCTGGCAAATGTCGACCGTGTCGCCCGTTCCCAGGCGACCGTTCTCCCCTGCACCCCAGGCGAACATTTCCCCGTCCTCGGACACGGAGCAGGTGAACGCGTACCCGCACGCAATCCACCGGCTCTTCGGCAAGTTCTCCACTTTGCTCAAGGTGTCCCGGCTGGAACGGTTCCCGTGGCCCAGCTGGCCGAAACTTCCTGCCCCCCAAGTGTAGACGTCCCCGCTGGCGGTCAACGCGGACGCGTGCTGCCCGCCGCAGTCGATGCGGACGAAGCGAACCCCGGCAACCAGCCCTTGGCTCCGAATGACCCTGCTCAGGGAGTACGAGTCCCCGTACAGGCACCCAAACTGCTGCAAATACCCAGCCCTGGAGAGCTTCGCTTCGGCATCGTCCCGCTTCTTTTCAAGGGAAACGATCAAGTTCAAACGCTTCAACGTGGCCCCGAATGTCGAGGCAACCTTCTTGGTCCACACTCCCGGCATCTCCTTTACCTTTTGCCGCTTCTCTTTTCCAACACGAATCATGTCCATCTTCGTTATCCCCAAAAATTTACCTTTTGCGGTCAACCCGAGCATAATCTTGTTCAGACCTTCCATGAGCTCTTCCTCCGTGCTCGCGTTGGCCAACGGCGCAAGGACGACGTCGGCGGGTTTAAGTTGCGCGGCGGCGGCCTCCTCTGCGGCGGCCTCCGGAGTGCCTGGTGCGCCCCTCTCGCTCCTCGCATTCGGTGCCTGCGTAGTGACGGTCATTTTCGAAAACTGGGCTGCTGCCCCCGCGGCGCTCGACTCCAAGGAAGGAGAGCCGGCCTCGGCGTTTGCGGCTGGCTTCGCCATTGCGCTGTCCGTGGGGATACTAATCGTTGGTGCCTGGGACACATTCGGCGGCTTGTTCTCTGCGTCCATTTGCATGTTTGCGGGCGATGTTGTTGCAGTGCAGGCAATATTTGTATTAAAACCGTTACCCGTTGCCTGGTCGGTAGATGGTGCCAAAGGGGTCGACATGGAAGAATTGAAAGCGACGATACAGTAAATCAATAAATTCTAACTTCAACAATTCTCTCGTTGCAATAGCAGAAAGGGAGCAAAGCACTTTCAGGTAAGATGAAATGGTGTGTAAAATTAAATTTTCAATAAAAAACTAAACGATTCATGCTACTGCAATTCAATTTTTAGTTTTGGTTTGATTTGTGTCATAGTCTAGATAGTATCATATGTGATCGATAGGAGTGGTGTTTTCTTCTTACTTTTTTTTCTTCTTTTCTTTCTCTTTCTTTTTTCTTTTTCTTTCTTTCTTTCTTTCTTTCTTCTTTCTTTTGTGCGTGTCATTCTCAATGGTATAACAATGTTATTTTTTTATTAAATAAAAAATAAGAATTGAAAAAATAGTCCTTCATTCATTCATCGTATTATTAAATCAAGGCACTTACAACAATCAAATTATATATAAATAACATTAATATTATAATTTACATAAACAACAATAATAAAAACCAACGCATTCAGTTCGATTTTAATTTTAACGACAAATTTATCTTGATGCTGTGTCTATATAAATACGTTTTTTTATTTTTTCATACAATGGTATTTCTATATTAAAATAAGTTATGCTTTTATTTTATGAATAGAAGGGACACAGCATTGAATTAATAGTTATAACGTTGAAAAATTGAAAAACCATCGATTTCTTATTATTAAATAGGACGAATTGTATTATAATATACTTGTTATGTTAATTAGAATACAAAATCTCAAAAGAAAAGTAACTGATTCGTTCATACTATGCTCTGTATATGTAATTGAATTATGTTCAAGGCTCAATGCTATCTGTATGTTCACCATTTTTTAAAGAACTTTCTTCAATTCAACTCACTTTCTCACTTTCTGACTTTCTCATCAATTTCTGATTTTAACATTTTAACCTAAGTACGATATAAGAATACAATTATATGAATATGTATTTTATCTATAGCTACTATTGAAAAAAAAGAAGGAAATGTTTTGGTTTGATTTTCCTATTTAAAGTTAATTTCGATTTCGATTTCGACTACAGTATATAATTGTCTTATAATTACACAGTATTAATAGGTCTATTAATCCAATTAATATTTATTTAGGTAGTCTTCTAAAATAAAAAGAATTTTTTCGGTATTTTCTAAGAAATACGAAAAAATGCAATGCAATGCAGGGTTTCATGGTGTGGTGCGTTTACTGTAGTTTGTAAGAAAGAAGTCGGAGAGGAAGAAAGAGGATTGTGGGGGGGGGAGGGGGGGGGGATCGGAGATCGGAGGAGGAAGGCATGGATGGAGTTATAGAGCAGAGGGAGTATAAGGCAAATGGTACTTGTAGTAGAATATCCAAGACTGCTTGGGATTAATGAGTTTTGGTTAATATTATAATAAGATGGGGAGGGAAGGGTTGTTACTTTGTTTTGCTTCTTTTCCTTCGTATTACCGTGTAGTAGTAGTATTAAAATAATACGGAACGATACACCCAAACCTTGTGAGATTCGTGTGTTTCCTTGTTCATCCAACAGGACAACTTCTGCAACGATTTCAAAGCGGTGAAACAAGCAGCGTTGATAATCACAGTGCATTCGGATATTATAAAACGTAAATAATTGCTCTGTTTTCTTCGAAAGATGAAGCTTACACTTATCCTTTTGTGTGCAGTTCTGCTCGTCGTTTCCACCTGCCATGGTTTGGAGGCCAAACGCAGCTTGTTGAGCAACCGTAAAGGGACCCTAACTTTTGGCAAAAAACTCAGAAAAAAGATCAAACGCAGCGTTCAAAAAATATTCAACAAGAACAAGAGGAAGAAGAGGACACCATCACCGACACCGACACCGACACCATCACCGACACTGTCACCGTCACAAATTGCAGCTTGCAAGGCGAAATGCAGGACAACCCTCGCTAGGAAAGCTAAAGGTGATTGTACGGACGTGTTGGGTCATTGTATAACTATGTGCTCAGAAGATGTTAGGTCCAGGTCAGGTATTTTCTTCGCACCTTCTGTGGGAAACGGGTTCCTCATTCATGAGAGACCTGGTGACATAGTCTTTTGTCACTACAAACCCTTGAAATGCTTAAGTCCTTGGACGTTGCCGGAACGGGGAAGGAGAAGGCTGCTCCAAAGCCAAGAATGCCGGTCGTAGAGTGTCGTGCGCGATAGACGAAGCTTTTAAATTAATTAAAAACAAGAAAATTGGCTGTTATTTAAGTAATTAAAAATAATGTACTGCGAACTGAAAGCTGTCTTTGCTCTTTTGGTTTTACTAATCGATATACCCTTGAACCTTGTCACTTAGTCTTGACTATCATTCTCAGATGTACTCCATTTATGATCTGAATCAGTAGATGGATTAACACTGCTTCCACATGACCCATAATCAACTTCCTCATCCGGTGTTCCACTCGTAGATGGCTCGTTCCTTGAAATTAATTTTAAAAACAAAAAATTGGCTGTTATTTAAAGTAATTAAAATTTAAATTAATTAAATTTCATTTTTTTGATTTAAAACACACTGTAAAATTTATTAACGCGTTTATCTCGCAGCTTAAATACTGCAAAGTTTTTATTGCTAGCTTATGAAATTTTAAAAGGCCGAAGTTCTTTCCCGGTATCATAGAATTACTTGATAAACCCAACGCCAAAACTCTTAGCCTTCTGGTTCATTTGTGAGCAGAATCAAATTCCAAACATTCGCCGTTGTCACTCCCACAGTCTACAGAATTGCAAGTGTTATCACAATATTTGTTGTTTTTATGGCTTTTAGAAAAGCAAAACTTCGAGCACAGGAGTTCACAGTTCAAGTCTCTGTCAATTGCGCATGCCGGATTTCCGGAAAAGTAAGACTCTATCTGTTTGTCTCTTATCATTGACTTGACATCGGGACTAACATGCAATATTGAATTGTCCCGTGCGTCAACGTACCACATCGACTTCAAAGGTAATATTTCTGCTAAAGTTGATGAATTCAACAGCCTGCACCGAGCTATGCCAAGCATATACAGAGATTTCAGTGTTGAAAACCCTTTGCTAAAAGTACCAATTGTATTCCCGTTGAGGAACAGAAAAGCAACGCTAGGTAATTGTGCCGAAGACAAATACTTCGGGATTGCCATGCTGTTGTTGGAAATATCCAAATACGATAGCCGGGGGAGATGCAGCTGGTCTGCGGACTCAGGGAGTGCAAGCCCCAAGTTACTGCTTAGCAACAAGCCTTTGAGGTTATGATGTTTCCATACCGAATGGTCTCCACCAATAGTTAGATTGTTGTACGCTATACTCAAACGTGACAGGCTTGGCCAAAAGGAAACGTCGACTTTGAACGATGTCAAAAAATTAAAATCCAAGTATAAAACCGTAATTTTGGTTAAATCTTCCATCCCTGATGTCGGCAGGGACTCTAACGGCCCGGTGTTTATTCTCAACCAATTTAGCGCCGTTAACGTCGTAAAATTGTTCTTCAAGCGGGTCATATTATGGTTCACGATATCAAGCACCGCGCAATCGCACGATGGCTCTACCACGTTCTTGCAGAACATAACCTTAACACTGCAATCTTCTAGGAAGTGATCTCTGTCGCCCGGGTTTTTGACGAAGATGTACTTACAGTCTCCATCCACCTCGTTTGCGCGCGCCAGTTGGGTGACCAAAATGACACTCATTGCAATGATGTAAAGAACACTGAAACCGAAGACGGCACGTTTAAAGAGTGAACCCAACGCGCGATTCTGAAAATGGGAAACTTTCGTGTCATGATCGACGCCGTACACACTTTCACGCCCCCTTCCAACCTTGATCGACTTCTTCCCTCGGACGTCGTCGATGAACCGCTTTCCGTTCTGCCTCAACGTTTCAAAAAATTGCCGCCTAACCTTGAACAAGAGAGACAGCGACGGCCACAGGACAATCTGCAAGATTTCCAACGGTGTCATTTGTATCCCATATCCGAAGTGTATCGCTGCTATGGGCACCACCGTAAAGAAAAAATCTACGTACGTGTCACACAGCACTTGAGCATTTCGTACCCAAACTGGCAGAAGCTTTCCTTCTCCAAGAGCAAAGTTCCATAATACATAGCAACGATACGACGCTTCCGTCAGCAGAACTAAAATGAACGCAGAGGTTACGATTAATGGTAACATGCAAAAATAGATACTATAAAGGTTGATGGCCTGAAGAACGTCTTCACTGACTTCCAGAATGTACATCCGTACTAAGTAAAACCTGCCGTCCAGTGACAAATTTTGAGTGTAACACCTGAAAGCTTTCACAATGAATGACTCTCTACCTTCATTCCGCCGCCGGTCGCTAGTTCTTCCCAGATGCCGTTGGGCCCACGACAATGCATCTCGTTTTCCTCTGACGCACAAAAAAGTGAACATAAAAATGCCGAAACTACCCACTGTTGCGAATATCCATATCCATTTCCTGCCTGAGTGCACAAACGGGCCCGCGTGAGCTGCGCTAAAACGGAAAAATGCGACAAAGTGGACAGCGGACACGCTTAAACACGTTAATAACAGAAAGGCCCCTCTGAACCTCATCAATTGGAACAAGTTTTTGTTTCCAAAACTTGTTTGTATTGTATTTTTGCGTGAGAATGACTCTCTGCGCGTATGACTCGGGCGACGTGCGGCGGCGGCATTTGACGGTTTTTCGCCCATGCTGCTCAGTTGCAACTCTTGCTTTACTACCGGGGAATCCATGGGAAAGGGTTTGAACTTTCAAGTCGGGGTGGAACACCAGCCGTGGGCAAGATCAAAAATTATGAGCTCGAAACTATCTCCTTGCATTGGTTGGAATGTACGTCTTCTTCTAGAACGAAGTGATTTCACAAAAAAATAAACGGTCTACTAATAAAAAAATATATCAGAAGCGTTGCTAATTGTATTGAATGCTGTGATTATGTTATTGTGTAATTAAAAGTACTAATGACATATTATTTATCATCTCTTCTTCTTTCTTCTTCTTTCTTCTTCTTTCTTCTTGGTTTCTTCTTCTTTCTTCTTGGTTTCTTCTTTCTTCTTCTTGGTTTCTTCTTCTTTCTTCTTGGTTTCTTCTTCTTCTTTCTTCTTCTTCTTCTTTCTTCTTCTTCTTTCTTCTTCTTCTTTCTTCTTCTTCTTTCTTCTTCTTGGTTTCTTCTTCTTCTTTGTTTCTTCTTCTTTCTTCTTCTTTCTTCTTCTTCTTCTTTCTTCTTCTTTCTTCTTCTTGGTTTCTTCTTCTTTCTTCATGGTTTCTTCTTCTTCTTTCTTCATGTCTGTCTGTCCTCATCCTCCTGCTGTGCTTTTGCTGCTTTGTTTGTTGTGGCTGCTGGAAGAACGACTGATGATAGATGACTATACTAAGAAGAAGTAATTTTAAAAAGCGAATGTTAAAGTTTGAACCTAATATAACTTTAATGATAATTCTTTCAAATGCATGGAAAGAAGAAAATTATTACAGTGGGAATTGATTAAAGGAAGAAGTTATTGCGTGTTCATTTATTGAAAAGGAATCGCGTTTACTTCGTTTCCTCTTTGGACGATAGTATGGACAGGTTACGGTCTTACGACCTTGCATCGCATAGTTTGAAGAGAACGACGTGGGCATGGGTAGGGGGGCTTTTTCTACTTTCAATAGTCTTTTCAACCCTATTTCCCTCGTTGATCATAGATTCTTCTTCTGTTAGAAAATGTGTCCCCGAGGGTGATCTTGAAGATGGTGTCATAGCTGCGTGGTGCCATCCGGACCCGTTTGATACATGGTTTGCAGATGTATTCCACGCGACAAACTTCGCAATGTTTTGGGCCGTCGTTTCCCACACTTTCAATTTTGTTGTTGCGCCTGTGTTCGCTTATTATTTGGTTTGCCTCAATTTGCCTGCCGAGAGTAGCAGGTTCTGCTCGGAGAAGGTCAAATATGCCGTTATAATTATTAGTGCAATGGTTTCCCAAACGTGCCCAAACAGCATATTGAAAATGACTGCCAATAGACAGCGCCCTTGTTTTTTCTTCAACCGGGCACAGAACACTGAAGCGTCGTATGAGCCACGGACCCAGTTTAAGTCGTTTTACAGTGGCGATGCCTCCACGGGGTGCGTAGCATTGAGTGCTGGCATGATGATTGTTTGCATGCTCGAAAGAGTGGGGCGGGGGGGTCAAAGCGGGAAACTTTTTCACAACAAAATATTTCGAAAGTATCGTTGGGCCATTCTCGGGATTGCTTCCGTTGGGAGTTTTGGAAGGGTCTTCGCCGACATGCACTGGATGACCGATGTCCTGACAGGAATATTGGTTGGTTCACTCTTTGGTAGTGCTTGGGTGTATGTTTTGCATGAACCAAAGCGCGCGCAATTTTCCGAGGAGGAGGACGACGGCAACACTGGTCTATTGGAGCAAACGTCATCTGCTTGATTTTTCAACGCGGCCTCTAGGGTTAACTTTTGTAATCTTCGAAGCTGCAATTATTTACACACATTATAAAAAGGGTTGGATTATTAATTTCCTCCCCTATGACTATTTTTAGTATACAAACTAGTACATATATCAAATAAGAGTTTTGTGTTTTACATCACACAGCAAGTGTAACATTAATACTATATAATAATAATAGGCTATCCGCAATCCATCAATCAATCAAATAATAATCCACATTTCTATTATATTTCTATATATCTTCTTCTTTCTTCTTTCTCTTTTCTTTCTTCATCTCATCATCAATCATCACACCCAACCACATCTCATCATCATCAAAATAATAATAATCGCATTTTGTTATTTGGAATGGAGTATATTGTATTGTGTTTGTTTTTTGTTTCTGATTCATTAATTGTTATGTCGAAAAAAGAGCAAGAAAAGGAACGAATAAGTGTTCAGTTTCTTGTGTTTCGTTCAAGGCTGTGCTGGTGTGTCATTTTATTTGTTTAGAAAGTATCCGTTTGACAGCAATGGCAACGTCACTCTGCCCGCGCCCACGCCGTCTGCGAATATGGTTAGAAAACAACGTTTTGCAGCGGCCTTCTGGTATGACCGTTTTTGCCGTAGTCTTCTTTTTTTACTTTTTGATGACCAGCGGCGTGATCTATGATTTTGTGAACGAGCCCATGTCCACGGGAAGGATCCGTGACCCTCTCACCGGGAACGAAAAGCCGCAAGCCATTTTGCCCTACCGCCTGAACGCCCAGTACATTATCGAGGGGTTGGCTGCGGGGTTTATGTTTTGTGCGGGGGGGCTGGCCTTTATCTTGCTTGACAAAGCGAACGATGCGACGTCGGGTAAGAGCGCCCGCTACTTGATGCTCTTTGGCGGTATAGGGCTGTTGACGGTAGGATACAATGTCATTCTCTTGTTCATGAGAATGAAATTACCAGGGTATATGAAACGGTAAAGTGCGTTGCCCGATCCATTTTCGTTCCTGTGGTATGCTTGAAAGGGGTGCACCCCCGGAAACACCTCGAACTTCGAGGGTGGTTCATTGCGATACGAATTCGTCATACAATTATGTAAAAAAAGTACCAAAATATTCTAACAGTTTAGCCTAATTTTTCACATGTGAGTATGCTTCTCTTTCCTCTGACTCTCCTTTTGTCCATGATCTCGGCACAGAATCACAAAGTGCTAACGATCCTCTCTTGCTCTTTCTGAAGCGACTCCCCGTCCTTGACAAACTTGATGCTCAACGAATTTACGCAATGCCTCTCGTTCGTTTCAGTGAACCGTTCGCCCTCAAACACATGGCCTAGGTGCCCCCCACATCCGCTGCACATTATTTCTATCCGCCGCATCCCCAAGCTTCCATCCACCTCCGTGACGAGCGCGCCCTTGTAGCACTTGTCAAACGCGGGCCAGCCGCACCCGCTGTTAAATTTCGAGTCGGCGCTGTACAAGGGCTGGCCACAGCCGCGGCAGCAAAAATGCCCTTCGTGCTTTTTTGGGAAGAACTTGTCGTACTCACCCGTTCCAGCCAGCTCGGTCCCCTTTTCCCGCAATACAGTGTACTCGTTCGCGTCCAGCTCCTCGCGCCACTCTTCGTCCGTCTTCACTACTGGGAAATTTCTTTTCGCGCTCATCTTCTTCTTGTATTTTGGAATTTTTTCGGTTCCGAGCTTCCACAAAAAACGGTAGGGATTCTGTTGCCCAAATGCAATCCGTTGCTTCCGAAAGCGATCGTAAAAAAATGGTCTCACTGGTAAATCTAACCCAGATGTTGAAGATACCACCAGCAAACTCCTTGAACGGCGAGGTACTGCGGAACTATAAGAACGTGCGCCGAGCAAACGCTGGTGAATTGTTCTTGGCACTTGAGGTAGGCAAAGCTTGCTCCCCCTCATTTATCGTAAACTTCAGAGTAAACGATAGATCCAATTGTCGCGCTCTATTTGAACAGTGGAAATGTAGCGCTGTTTCGAGACTTTCCAAAAACCGTCGGCGGTTGAGCTTGGAAAAAAGTGCTCTGCTGGAGGAGTGCAACCGCGTGTTACAGAATGCAATTAAGGGATTAACCATCATCACCACACCCGATACCTACTTTTTTCCCATTAATTTGCATTTTTTTTCTGCTGCTGCTATTTGTATATTAATATTCTCATTGTGCCAGAACACAACAATGTTTTTTAGTTTATAGTAATTATTTTAATTAATAATTAAGTCTTTTTATTTATTATTACTTCTTCCGTTTTTGGTTCGCCTCCCAGGTTCGCAATTTGCTCTTCATGGTTTTCAACTCTTGCGGAAGTATTTTCGTGTCCAGCCAATTTTTTGGCAACTTCTTGACGAGACGGCACGCCGTTGTGGGAGCGGCTTTGCCTTTTGCCTTCCGCTTCTCGAGTTCATCGTGGCACCCCAAGCATTTCACGGTCCCGATCCGGGCCATTCCTCTCACGACTTCTTTGTCTTGCTCCAAATAGAGCGGGGAAAACACGTCCCGAAGTGGCCCTGGGTTGTCGTAGAATTCGCAAATTTCCAAATGACGGTGTTGTCCGTGGGTTGTTATTGGTGATGCCGGTACCCCGCACAAACGACAGAACTGCTTCTCGCAGGTTTTGATGGGGCAAGTGACGTAATCGCTCTTTTTCCCGTTCTTATTCTTCGTAGGCAAGCATAGGCCAAGGCAGCCTGGATTTATACATTTTCGCCCACCAGCCTCGTAGCAAGACTTTTCGTCTTTCAACCTCTTTGCCTTCTTTGCGTTGCCTTCCATCTTTTGAATGCCCCGGGACACTTTGTTCAGCAAGGCGACGAGCTTAGGGTACGACGTTCGCTGAATGCTAAACTTGGACTTCAGAAACGTGTCCATCTTCAAGTATTTAAGCAAAATTTCGTACCGTGCAATGATTTGATCGAGCGTCTCCAGCAGGTCGCTGAAAGTATCTTCAAACACGTGGAGCAGCTGTATTTGCTTGTTCGGTTTTAAACCTACCGAAAACGGGTCCTCTTCTGCGAACAGATCGTACGCGTCCTGCAATTTCTCTTCAAATTTTCTTTTCTTGTACGTTAACTTCTGCTCTAACTCTTCTTTTCTATCCAGCACCGGCAAGAGAAGCAATCGTATGGATTCCGCCAACCGTTCCTCGTTTAGGCCCTTTCGCAAGTGCGTTCGCACCCAGTGTTTCTCTAGATCACAATAAAATGGGTCAAAATCCAATCGTGCAAGGTCATTCTTGTCGATAATAATCCAACTTTCTATCTCTATGTGTACCTGGTCCTTCAACCACATCAAGCACTCGTCGATTCGTCTCCACATTGCGTACTTGTTTCCGGGCAGAAGCGGGGTACCGCCGAGAATGTGCTGGGCTGGAACGCCGTTGAAAACGAAGCGATCCGTAAACTCTTTCATCAAGTCTGGGGTCAGGCGCCGGGGGGAGCAGCAAACGAAATAGCAGCCCGTTGCGTAATACATTTTGCGGCATCGTTCGATGAATTCGTCTTCCATCTCCCCCGGGGCGCTCTTGTCTGTGTTCAAGACCCCGTCGTCCTCCAAGAAGACGATGCGCAAGCCCCGCGTAAGGTTTGGAAATCTAAATTTCGGTAACGTTTTCAGCAGACCAAAGTGGATGTCCCGCTCCGGGTGTGTAGAGAGAACAGGGTCGTCCTTTTCCCAATCTTTCAAAGTCATGTCCAAGTACGACTTTCTGCCTTCGACCCGTTTCATGCGAGCATTCACCCTTGCTTCGTGCGCATGTTGCCGTTTTTGCTCTTTTGCGACGTCGTGATCTTCTGCAGGCAGCTCTCCGCGATCCCTCAGGTACCTCACAAGAGCACCGCCCAACCAGCGCGGCTCTTTCGTTAAAATAAACTGCTTCTGCCGCTCCCAAACTTCGAATATACCTACCCTTTCTTCCTTTTGCTGCCCTGGCTTCTTTCCTACTTGTGCCATTTCCATGTACCTCTGCCAGGTTAATGGCCACCAAAACGGTGGTCCTGGAATGACCATACCCTCTTTGTATAAAGCTATGACCCTTGGCTCGAGACGACCTAGTCGGTCGTTACTGATGCCGTAATGCTGAATTACTACTTGCGGTTTGTCGTTCAGGTGCATTTTTGTCTTTGTGCTGTAAACGTCACTTTCAGGGTCAACTGTTGCGCCTATTACGTTGCCTCCCCATTTCGGCTGCACGAGCAATACTTCCCTGTTCCCTTTCTTCTTGTTCCCTTTCGCATGGTACATTTTCACCACGTCCGCCAACTCTAAGTATTTCCAAGTTCGCTTTTTCGGTTGCTGAAAATACGCCTCTTTCTTATACTCCTCGAACCTTCTCGCACTAAGCTTCCGCCGAATGTACTTTTGTATCATTGCCGCAGACCTGAACTCCAAAGCGTCCCGTTTCTTTTTCTGCTTCATGAGTTGGAAACGTGCTCGTGCTACGACTCCTCTTATTCTTCGCTGAATTAGCAAAGTTGAGGCCAGCCAACGCTTTTTCTTTTCTTCCTCGTCGACTATCCACTTTGACATTTTAAACCGAAGTCGTACCACAATTCCGCCGTCTATTGTCTTCGACTCTAAAATCCGAGACAGTGAGTTCGGTCGCTTAATAAACATATCATACAGCCCCTCACGCCCACCATTTTTCTTTGCAATATCCATAAGTATTTTTTTTGCCACCGTTGGGGACCGTTCTTCTCCCAAAAGAGCTCGAAAAAGCTTGACAAAGTCTTTTGGCTTCACCTCCTTATACCGGACCCCGTGGGGATCCTGTGCGTCGTTTGCCGCATGGCCATGTGGGGAGGCCATTTGCCCTGAAATGCGCACTATCCCCTTCCAAAAGAAATATTAGGCGGCGGTGTGTTGTAGTTGTATTCTAGATAGACTTGGCGTTTTACTGATTTCCCAGAAAAAAAAATATTTACAGAGCAATCAGTTCTGTACTAAAAACTGCAACAAGAATTCAAAATTACCAGAAGAGATGATGATCCAAACATGTGATAATAAAAATGGGGATAACATGGGGATAACATTGAACTACTACCGTTATAAATCAAAATCATTCGTTGCCCTCCGTCCTCCTCAAAAAAACAAACAAAAAAGCTGTGCCTGCCCTGCTGTGCACGGCGCAATCTTATTATTATTATACCAAGGTAAATAGTAGAAAAGAAGACCAAGCAGACTTTTAAATTTTATAGGAGCGTTTCTTCAACAGTTATTACTATTTGTGGTATTGTAAGGAATTATCTTCACCGTCAGCTCAGCACCGTCGCGCCCCACCGCCCCACCAGCGGGCTTCTCCCCCCCCCTCTTCTCTTCTCCTCATTTTACTACTCCTGCAAGGCTTTCAACTCTCTTGTTCTGGCATGATTTTGATTCATTCGAGTTTAAAAGATGTAGTTTTCATTTGAGATGCTTCCCTGACCGTTTTGAATATGAAGGTTCGTGCCGCCTAGAGACGTCTTCCTTTTTGTGCCATGTTTAACGAATTCACTGCCTCAAAAATAGTTCATGGGGTCCGCGCAAATGCCATGCTCCCAGTTTCTCCAACGGGGCCTCCATCGCCTGTTCGATACCAACGCAAATATAGAAAGAACGAGAGGGGCTACTTTACTCCCACGGTGGGGCAGGAAACAAGTGATAGGCAGCATAATGAATTTGATTCAAAGATACTCTTTTGTGAAATGAAGTTGAACGAAAGCGACAACCAAAATGCAGAGTTTAGCCCTGAGCGGCTAGACCTTTGCTTAAACTGTTTAGAGGATATTTCCCTGTCTACCGTAAAATATGGAAAGCTTCTGAACAGGATTTATCGTGAATTAAAGAGGGCGTGCGTGTCCCACTATTATTCGAACAGTGGGAAAAAGGGTGGCAGAGAGTGGCGCCATGTTCCGGCATTGATGGCTTTAAAAACGGTCGAAAAGAAACATGCTAAATTGAACCAAGAGCACGAAGATGTGCACATGTTGCTTCGAAAACAACGGCAGGCAAATGAGACCCTGGAGGAAGAGAACCACATTTTGACGCGTCGGTTGGCAAATTTTGAAGATAAAGCAAGGTATTTAAATCGTGACGTAGTGATGCACAAGAAGCATATAAGAGAATTAGAATGCCGGGTAGAGGTCTTGGAGACTGAAAAAGCAGATCTCCAAAGTCTTTTCCTCGATGCTGGTAAACACATTCGCAAAGTTGAGCATGAATTGAAAAACCGGCCTCCATTAGGCAATCGATTGCCGTTTAAAACAAGAAGTTCAAAGAGAGAAAAGAATGAGATGCCTGGAGCAAATTTTGGTGATGTAGTGAACGAAATTGCGCAATCGGCGTCTTCCAGTGATGTTGCCAAGCTTCTGTATAGCGAAAAGTTTAAATTAGCGTTAATGCGGCTCAAAAGTGCCGCCAGGGTAGAGGAACAAAATGAAGTGAACAAATAAGTTGGCGCACTTTGATTTGGACGCCTCCAAGTGCTGCTTCTTCATTACAGATCATATTTTGTTTTTATTTTTAATATTATTCGAGGGAGCGCCTCTCTCTTCTTTTGGCTTCTTGTCTAAATTGAAATTTCAAGAATGATCTTGCTGTTTGTGCCACCAGTACATTTTCGCACTTATGTTCGACGGTCCGTTGAAGTAGTTTTTCATATCTAGCAAGGTAGCTAGTTTTTCTATGCGACTTCCGTGTGCAGTTTCCAGAAGAGCGGGAAACTCGTTGCCTATGTCATAAATAACTTCTGAAGGAATATCAAAATAAGTCACAATGCCTGTCTTCGGGTCTGCTATTTCGTAGACCAAGGCCTCTTTGGGACCCCTATACGCGCTTACTAAAACACCAGTGTCGGCTATTCTCATGCCGGTTTGCTTCATTAGCAAGTTTTGGGATTCAACGAACGCGCCGGTGCTAAAAACTGAAGACGCGGCAGACATTGGCGCGACCAATGGAGCAGTGCTAGCAGACGAGCGACTGTTCGGTGTGCGAGCCAAAGGCGGCCGTCCCAAACCTCCGCTACCCCTAGTATCTGAAGAGTATGGCACTGGAAACCCCGTGTTGCCGTTGATGGACAAACCGGGCGTGTATGGGGGCGTCGTCGCCCCCAGGGGGGGCAGGGAATCTGCCCCCGGCGTGCTCGCCATGTCATAATGAAATTCCTCTCCTTCGTTCAAGTATGTGGGGTGATCATATCCACTGGGATTCTCTTGAATACCTGGAAATTTTTGCCTTATTGCCTCCGTATTGATTGGCCCGCGGTTTCTTCTCGGTCGCCTTTTCTTCTGTTTACCTTTTTCTTGGACGTATACGGGGTTGTACAGGCCTCTTTCCTGCAGCATTTGGCGCTGGTACTTAGGATCGAAGACCTTCGCCATGGCTTTCTTCATCACCCTTGATCGTTTGAAATCCCGCTTCAAGCCTCTCCGGGATTGCAGGCTGGTTCTAGTTTTTCGCAAGCGCTTCAGCATCAACTTGTTGTCAAAATTGATCATGTCCATTTCGTACTGTTTTGAGTTTCGGATCATTCGAGCCTTGTCCCTCCGAAACTTATTTACATACCTTCGCTCAACAGGGTCGTTGGTTTTTGTTATAGATGTTTTCTCTGTAGCAATCATAGACAGGCGCTTCAGCATGCCTAAATTATCCCGGGCCATTTTCTTTTGCTGGAAAGCTTTCTGAAGCTCTTTCATCTTTTGGGGGTCAAAGATGGAATTCAATTTCTCCAGTCTATGTTGGTGCTCTCGAATCTGACGCCCCACGTACGAAGTTGCCCGTTTCAGGGTGTTGTTGTGAAATTCTTCTTGCCCCTGCCTCCACTGCCAGGTAGACCAGCTGACCTTCACTCCAATTTGATCCGAAAACCTGGGTTTGCGTCGCCTTCTTTTTTTCTTTGCTTTTTTTTTGTCCCGCCACTCCATTGGCTCTAATCTAGGCCCTGTTCCACCAATGTCTATGTTGGGGTTCCTGTACTCCTCGCCCACCTTTACGCTTGGGAGCTGCCCTTCGCTCATAGAATTCTTGTTTTTCATACTGCCCTTTTTCTTTCCGCCCATGTTAAGAGAGCGAGGGTCGTGCGAGTATTTTTTGCCCAGTCTAGTTGAGCAATATATTCCCGTTTATTCTGGCGACCGTGCAATAATGTAAACTCCGGACCAAGCTGGTATTGATCGTATGCAAATTTAAATTGAGGGCTAATGAATGAAAAAAATGAACTACCATAGAGAAAATTAAATGTTAACTGTAATTGTTTGTTGTTCGTTTATTAGTCTATCATCAATTTATTAAATAAATCATCCTCCTAAAAATTTTGTCTGTCCTCGTCGTGTGTGTGTTGTCGACTTTTTTTTATGGGCGGAGATCGATAAGAGCAGAGCGAGAAGAGGAGAGAGGAGGTGATTTGTTCGTGTGTGTGAGAGAGAAGAAGGCATAAAAGCTTCATCAACACAGCAGCAGAGGAGCAGGATAAATACCGGTATAATATTATCATTGTTTGAGGCGCTATTCAAGCAAGCAGTTGCTTTGGTCGCCGCTGCTTAAAATATGATTTCCTTATTTTATTGTGTTTGACTCTTATTTTTATTACAATCTCAAATATTGATGTTTAAGGTTTAAAATATTATTGGCACAAACATCGACGGTGACTCCCATTGCTATTATTACAAAAAAGCTGTGGAAAATGTGTTGTTGACTGCTTTTAATAAAATGAAGAGGATGCAAATGTGCGACATTACAGAATGGCAACAGGACTACAGCACCATTATGGAATAGAAAAAAAGAAAGAAACGGATCTCTTTGTAATGCTGTGTGCCTTCTTCATCGACTTCAACTTCCACTGTAGTATTAACAAATAAAAGAATGAAACAACAGGGAAACAAAGGGAGCAAAGCAGAGAACAGAAGAAAGGAGGTGAAGCCTCATTTTAATATTCTATTTTTATTTAGTCCTCGTCTCGTAATAATGGACAATACACATAAATAAATTGGACTGTATGTACATTGTGATGATAGTCGGTCTCGTACTATTAATACTGGTACATTACTATCGGGAGCAGCTGCAACCTGCAAACAAAAAATGTCCTACTAAATTGTTTTCGTCCCTTGCTGGTGCGTTATTATTATTCATTCCGTCCCGTTTCTTCTTCGTATTTTAATATAAAATAACTCCAAGTTGTCACAAAAACAGGGAACAACAAGGAGAAGGAAAAACCAGGTTATGATAGTCGTCTATGATGAGGAGAGGGCGACCATTGTTGCAGTACAGGTACCGTGCCTTGGTTGGTATAATAATACAATAATAAAATAATATAAAAAATAAAAAGGACGACAACATCATCATACCATACTACTTGGTACAACGAAAACAAAAAAAACAAAAAACAAAATATTCACATTGTGTTCTCAATTGTTTATGAAGACGATTTGTAGCGTGAACGGTAGCTTGAACGAAAAGCATACTTTCAGCATTTTAGACGAAAGACACTGTGCTTTTTGCAAAACGTTCCTTACGTTTCTCTCCCAATAGCACGCATTTTCCCTGTGCACTAACGGTTTCTTATATTGCCCTGCCGTTGTTACAAGCGACGAAAATGAGTCTAGTGCTTCCTACGGGACTGCTGCTGGAAGCGAAAAAGATCATAAACGGGGAGTACCACAACCTATACATTGTCAAAAAGGAAGAGGATGGACCAATTGATATAGTTGTAACTCATGCTGGCCTCAACCATGGGCACGAACACGACGCGCACACGAGCAAGACGTGGTGGAGCGACGATCCGAAAAAGGATGCGGCTGAGTACAAACTTCAGACGAACGAAGGGGATATTATGGAACTGTTGGAAGACTTTGATGAAGAAGAGAAGCAAGAGATGGACTTGGAACAAATACTAGACGTACTTTTCATGGCGATCTACTTCGATCGAATGACAGATCGGCTAAAAATTCGTAAGAAGGACAGAAAAAAAAGAGCACGAAATGCTAATGAAGCTAAAGCAGGATGCAATAGACGCTCAAAATGCAGTGGTAGAGCGAGAGAAGAAGAAGAAGAAAGAGCGAGAGGAAAAGAGAAAAAAAAGGTTCGCACAGGACTATGCTCGCGAGCAAGAAGAGGCAAAAAAGTATTTGATCGCCCAAGTCGAGTATGGGCGAAAACTTATTGCAGCAGAAGAGAAAAAGTCAGCGGCATTTAATCACGCGAAAGAAGTGAAGGAGGAGAAAGAGAAAGAGATGAATAAGATGCATCTCAACCTTCCCGAGGGGCATTTATATGACGGCACGAGGGATGTAAAGAGTACCCACGGGGGCGTACAAAGCGGGACCATGTCCATAGACAAAACCCACGACGGAAAGATTCACATCAAATTTGAAGACAAAGGGAAGGGGAAGCAGCTGTTTGAGCTGGCAAAAACAGATGATGAGTTAGTCAAAGAGTTGGGTCTAAATGAAGAGACCTTGGGTGAACTAGGAATGCAAGAACTGCTCAATTTATTCTCTCATCTTGCCACTGAGGTGGACGAGGACACTGGCGCAGTTCGATTAAATCCAGTCTCTGCCGAGCAAGTGGCTGAAGCCAAATCTAAAATTAGGCGAATTAAATCAAAGGGAGCAAGGGACCCAGAACCTTCCAAAATTGCAGAAAAGCGAACCCAGAAGGAAGGTGCAAAAAAGGGAACGCAAAGGGAAGGCGCAAAAAAGCAGTCTCAGAGGGAAGGCGTAAAAAACCAGTCACAGAGGGAAGGTGCAAAGCAGCGAACGCAGAGGAAAGGTGCAAAGCAGCAAGCCCAAAAACCAAGTCAAAAGGAAAAATTGGAAAAGCGAGTCCAGAAAAAAGATGAAGTCTTTGAGAAGAAAGCATTCTTGCAAGAAAAGATCGTTCTTGACGCTGTAAAATACAATGTAGATATCCATAGAAGCCCGTCGTGCCTTCGACTAACCGCCACAGATACCTTCGGCGTACGCATTTCGTGCGAGTATGATTGGAAAGATTTGCTGGCGGAGATGGGAATTCAGGCTGACCAATTTGATTCGCCAGAATCACTGGCGCAAGAGGTTTTGTGTCATACTGGTGTGTACTTGAAGTCTCGCATTAAACCGGATGGCAAGAAGCATCGCGTTAGAGCAGTAAAGATTTCAAGAAAACGGAACAACTTGGTCAGAAATGAAGGAAACGGTTACTTGGAGGTTAAGAAAATAACCAAGCAGTCCAAGTACAGTACAAAGGAACAAACGGAAAAGCGAAAGAAACTAAAGAATTACAAGAAAGCGGTGGACGAGGAAAAAAAAACGTACGAAGCAGAGACGAGTATCAGTGGACGCAAGTACAAGCTTGCAATGAAATTAATTCCCGGGAAGACTGTCAGAGTTATCACAGAGGCGGAAGACACGCGCACCGGGCTGATCATAAAGAGCCAAATCAACGTCGAGCGAATCCTCCAAAAGCTGCCGATTGAAAAGCAGCATTACCAGACGCCCGAGGATTTGTTTCAAACTATAATCCCTCTGATTAATTTGCAGCATGGAAACATTATTTTTACGCAACCAAAACGGAAAAAGCGCAGAAAGGGGAAGCAGAAATTAAAAGAAAAACGGGGCGTGGGCAATCCTCGTAGGTCTGCAGAAAAAATGACGACCGTAACGGAGGGACGGCGCCCCAGGAGTGACGTCGAGGAGGCCGAAGTGGCCGACAACCAATCAACGGAAGCGCAAAAGACGCAAAGGACCCCTCGGGCGGAGGTAAATGCGGATGGCGGCGAAGAGGAAGAGGAAGAGGAGGGGGAGGAGGAGGAAGCGAATGACATTCCTCCAATCGCAGATGTGGAAAACGGTTTAGAAAAAACACCGTCCCCGCGAGTTTCTGCACAAGTGAAAATCGGTGAAGGCATAACCCCAGAAAAACGCACGCCCCACTTTCTTGAACCCCTTGAAAATCGTGAATTTTCAAAGTTTATGCTTTCCGAGAGAACAATGAAGCGGGGGGGAAAGAAACCAAAAAAGAGGACTCCGAAGAAAGTGTGGTCCGAACAGTCACCGGACGATGAAATTAAGGTCAACATGTGGAACGATGTTGACCAAGATATTGCAGCTCCTATAAACGAAGCACCTGTCGAAATTTTCCCTTTGATGATGAATTGCAGTGGAGTGATGAAAGTCCCCTTATCGATGGTGCCTGAGATTGCAAAGTCGCAGGTGTGCCTCAAACGGGCAAAGATAGTGTACGACCGTGATAGTATTGAAATAGACAGGCGGCAAATTCAAACTCCGCCACTGATGAAAAATGCGCCCGAGCCACGCCTTCTCAATATGTTCAACTACACCAAACTAAAAATTTTAGAAAAACGGGTGATCACAGATTTTGGAAACGAGTTTGAACTTGCCATAAAGGTCAACAAATGGGGAAGCCCATCGAAACGGGTTTCAAAAGGTCGTCCTGGTTATAGGTCGGTCGTGAAAACGTCGCCTACGCTTGTGCAAAAAAAGAAAAACGAATCCAACAGTAATCAGTTGGGGAAAAGAAGGAGTAATTCCCTTCCATTTTCTCCCTTTCGGAAGTCCCAGACCGTAAAGCGATTGTCCTCCATTAAGCTCACAACGGGAAGGCTGCCAGCGCATTCCCTGGGTCATGACCGTGCGAGATGAGAATTCAAACACAAAATATTGGCTCTGTTATTTAGGGTGAGAATTCTTTTTAGTTTTTAAAAACAAAAAATTGGCTGTTACTTAAGTAATTAAATTTTAGTTTTTATAAAAAACAAATTTTTTTCTTACGATATTATGAAATAAAGAACATACGTTTTACTTCGTATATATTCTTGTGTGACTTTAATCTTTAAATCTGTAAATATTGTTGAATACCTTTGATTTAATCTTTAAGAATTAAGATATAAAAATAAGGAGTGTATGAATTTAATATTAATATGAACATATTAAAGAAATGAGCGAAAATTGATGCGAAAAGCGAATACCGCGTCGTGCACACATTTTTTTTCACTAGAATTCCACATCATAATTGGGGTCTCGTCACTTCTTCTTCCACCAATTAGTCAATCGTTCGCCACCGACGGCAGAAAACGCTTTCGAAATGTAGTACTTGATGGTGCTGCCTCCCCCAGCTCCCCCTGCCTTTAAACACGCCATCTTCTTTTCGTCGCCAAACTTAAAATCCCAAGGTGCAAGCATGTTTAAGATGTACAACAAAACGTCATGCGGTATACTGGAAAGAGGGCAGTCTGGGCGACGGCTGCACAAAAGTAACGTCCAGACAACGTGCTGGTGCATTATCGGCATTTTCACATGCAGCTTTGGTGACCAAAGCATGTACTTGACACCATATCTAATTTTCCCTACAAACTCCCTTCGGTTCCTCCAAGGGTGCCCCCACGGTCCACGCCTACCAAAGGGCCGGTTGCTCAAATGCGCAAGCGCGTGGCTGACCCCTACAAAGTCGTCCTCGTAATTGCACTTTGAGGATGTAAACATTTTTTGGTTATCGTACACTATCCCCTGGTCCCCCGGCCTTGCGGAGTGAATGTATATGCCTCGAGATTCACCGTTTGCATACAATCGTATCGGTTCATCCAATACAAAATCTTGCAAGTCGTAGAAACTTGCACTGTGGTGGCCCTGATACAATGTATTCCATTCTTCCGACGTCTCGTGTTTATCCTCAAACCCCCCTTCTTTCGTTACCCAAACCGAAATTGGACCCAGGGCGCCTCGGGCTGAAAAGGAGTATATTTCAATGTACTGTATAGGGTATACACTTTGCAACGTAACATTGAACATAACCCCGCAAAACGAATGGTCTTCGTTATCATTGGTTGTAGCAGTGTAACAGTTCTCAACTTCATAGTCGGCTTTCGATTGAAGCCGAGTCAGCCTCGACGGAGTTGGTGCTTCACTACGTTCGTCGTCGACGAAATTCAAAGACATGCTTACCAAGAACCTTTGGCAATAGCAATGATAGAATAAAATAAATACGATGCAAGAAAACCCGTTTAATTTTGAAAAACAGCGTGTACTCTTCCTCTCCGGGATTGTAGACGTTCTATCATCTTGTTTTGTCTCTTCAGTGCCTAATTTCGATAGCATACAGAAAGTGTCGCCGTCGTCTAGAATTAAGACTCATAAATTTTTTATTCTTGTCTACGTGCAAGGAAGAAGAAGAAGAAGAAGAAGAAGAAGAAGAAGAAGAAGAAGAA
>LT642321.1:0-22907 GCA_900128585.1 Stramenopiles sp. TOSAG23-3 | reverse complement strand
TATACCTGGTCAGGTACCGTACTTCTTTTTTTGCGCTTCTGCCTAATAATAATTATGCCTAAAATAATTTCCTAATAATAACTTTTCCAGTGGGGTAATATTAATAATATTTAATATATGCATTTATAATATATAAAAAAAGTATGTTTGTAATGATGGGGGTTGTTTATGATATTCCTAGTCTCTTTACCTATAAATCGTTTTTCTTCCTCCCTTCCTTACGTACTCCCTTCTTTCTCTTTTTGGCTGGTTTTGATCTCTTCTATTTTCCATTTCAGGAGGAGGTTGATAGTTTTTGTATAGTTCTTGGAATGGCCAGTTCCGGAGGGGGTGTGTTGTTGGAGCCGTTACGGCAAGCCCTGGGCGTCCTTTACGCAAACTCAGGGCGCCTTTCGGACGCGGAGAAGCAACAAGTGGAGGGGCAGTTAGAGGAATTTAAGAGGCGGCCAGACGCGTGGGAACAATGCCTTTTCTTTATAAAGGAGACCCAAGACCCGTACGTCTTGTTTTTTGCAGCTTCGGTGTTTGAAGGCACGATTGCGACCAAGTGGAGCCAGATCCCGGAAGCGTCTCGGGTCAGGGTGCGCGGGGGTTTGATAAATTTTTTGATGGCGCGCCACAGCGCCATACCCCGGTTCGTGCTGAATAAAATGGTTAAAGTCGTAGTGGACATTGGAAAGGTGGATTGGCCAGAGCGGTACCCTGACTTTTTCAACCACGTCATGCACACCGCCTCGGACGTTCGAATGTACACCTTCGGTTTGTCCCTTTTCAAAGTCATGGTCGAAGAGTTTTCGACCGTGGGGCGCAACTCGGTCTCCGTCACGGGGAAGCGGCAGAAGCAGCTGAAACAGCTGCTACTGCAGCAAATACCGACAATGATAACGAAAATAAACGAGCTGTTCGTTCAGTTTCGAAACGTTAGAATCAGCAACAACAGCGACAATGGACAAATGCAGGACCTTTTCAAATGCTACGAAATGCTCATCGAAACCTTCCAGCTGCTGGTGAACGTGCCGACGTCCCTGGAGCAGCGCAAATTGCTCTTCGACGGGACCATGACTACCCACCTCATATCGTTAATAACCGAGTGCCCACTGCACCCGTGCAGCGCGCACGCCATCAGCGCCGTCACGACACTGGTTTCCAACACGTATTTCCCGGGGGAGCTGGAAGGCCTCGTGTTCAAGGTCACCACGGAGATGCTGACGTCCGTTGGCAACATTTGGCAACTCAGGTCTGCTGCAAAGATTCACGAACAGAACGAGATTTTTTTCCCGCAGATGACCGAGTTTTGGAAAGCTTTGATACGCTACCACCTGCGCCGCTTTGAGGGGAACGCGACGTTCCCGATGGAGCAGTTTCTTGGCCTCATGTTTGAGTATACGTTTTCTCAGCCCAGCGCGGAGGCCCTCTTGGAGGCCCTGGAGCCTTGGAATATGGTGCTGGACCACGTCGTGGACAACTCGTCGGGGAGCCCGGGCGCCGCGGGTGGGGCCGGCCCCGGCGGATTCATCAGCCTGTACATGGCCGGCCTCGACTCGTTTGGGAAGCGGTTGGTAGACTACATACTGTATGCAAAGAGCGGGGCAACGCTGATGAAGTTAGACAGCGAATCGTATGGGGACCTGGAAGACTGGGCGGACCAAGGGGATTCGCCGGGAAAGGCTTTCGACGGAGGAGAGGTGAGGCGCAACCATGGCAAGTCGTTGCTCCCTCACGCCCGGTGTGAGGTCGAAGTGTACATAGCCCACTGCGCCGACTCGATCAAAAAATTAATGGAGGTTGACTCCCTGGCGCAGTCCATGATGTCATCGCTGCTGCCGACGCTGTCGAACGCAATAAGCGTGTACCGGGCCGCGGTGTTCCCCAACGGCCAGTTGGCGAGCGCGCTCGTGATGTCACCCCAAATCAACGCCCTCGTAGACGATCTGACCAGCATAGTGTTTTGTTTTAGTTGTGGGGTGGACTGCCTGACCACCTCGTTTGCGCAAATGTTAGAGACGAGCGTTCAGGCGTTCTCCGCACTGATACAGCTGGGAAACGAGCTGCTCCAAAACCGCCTGTACACCATCGGGCACTGCCTGACAAAACTGTCCGTGAGCATTGTGGAGTGCCTGGTGTCCTTCGGCGGGTGGCTGCAAACCTTCCTGGAGGCGAGGAACGCTGGGGGCCTGCCCCAAAAGCTTGTGCCGCTTGCGGGCACACTGTGCGAGCAGGCCGGGCAGCTGGTTTTGGCCGGCCTAAACGCGGACATATCCCCTCCCCCAGAAGAAATTTTGAACTGCTCGGTCAGTTTTTTCCGCACCATGGTGTTTGTTGTTGGGCCGACCAAGATGGACGCCCCGACCTTGCACCGAGCATTCGATAACATCTGGGACGTCGCGTCCAAGCTCCCGAGCACGATCAAGGAGAAGACGGCCGTGATGGCCTCCGACAAGATGCTCTTGGCCCTTGATGTCGCCCACTGCAACGATCTCGGACTCCAGTCGGCTTTTAACGTGTACCAGCAACGGATGGCCCCCGTCTTCGGACGCGTCGAGCAAATATGCCAACAGGCAATTTACAACCGGAACAACAACCCCTCTGCGACCCCGTTCTGCCTGGACCGTGGCGGCCTGGCGAACTTTCGGGAATGCCTTCGCCAAATTAAGGCCATTTGCGTCGCTATCGCGAGGAGGGTCACGAAAGAAAAGCTGTTCGTGTCCAAATTTTTTTCACCACTTATTGCCCAGTTTGGGATTGTGCTGAACTTGTGCCTGTTGCCTGTCGAGCACAGGAGTAGGCACGGCGCCAGCGGCGGGAACAGCGTGCACCGGTCAGTCAGCGGGATCAGCGCCGCGAAAGACATTTTGGCAGTGTTTGAATGTTCGACGGTCTCCCTCAGCGCCCAGTTCGGCGTTGACGTCGTCCACCAAATGATAAGCGGCCTTGTCGACATTTTCATGGTCAACTCCCAGAATGCCCAAAACAGTCCCCAAGGCGGTTCTTCGTTGACGGGCGAGCTCATGAGCGCGTTGCAGAAAGGGAGCACGATGGGATCGCTTCTCATACAGAATTTGATGAACTTTCTTTGCGTGGTAATGACCGAACGAAAGAAAACCTTCCACCGCCTTCACGGAAAGGTCTACGATTTGGTGTTGGGAACGTTGGCGCCGGTGATCATGCACGGCCCGAGCGTGAACTTCGTGGACCTGGAGCTTGCGATTTACAAGTTCTGCCGAACTGCGCTGGTGCACCATTGGCGCACTTTTGTCTCCGCGAACATGGACGGGGGGGAATTTCGGAACGACGCCAAGAAGGCGGTCTGCATGTCCATGTTCGAAATAGTCCTCAAGTCGTTCGAGCGGGGAGGGCAGGCCCCGGAGTCCTTTCAGTACAATTTGATCACCTTGGAGGAGGCGAACAAGTACAACAGGCTGTACGACAGCCCGGCGTTTCAGTCCGTGCTGGCACGGCACTTCTACTTCAACCTGCTGAGTGTTCTGTGCTCTGGAGGGCAAGACCTGCTCTCGGCGGAAGTGATGAAGACGTTGCACAACATGGCGTCCGCAAACTATAAATACTTCAGAGTCAACATCCTACCAGCACTGTTGAACGAAATGATGGCGAAGGCGCACAGTGGGGCCAACGCGGGTGGCGTGACGCCAGAGGAGGTCTCTTTGCTGTTAGAGAGCTTTTGCGCGGACAACGACCGTCCGGACCTGTTTACTTTCAGCACGAACGTTGCAAACTTTGTGTCCTTGAAGCGGCGCTGCGACAGTTCGTAAATGTACGGGGGGAGGGGAATGACGAGGGAGGACACAGGGGGCTGTAACGGCACGCTGTACCCGGTAGAGTAGACGGTATTGTATTGTAACCTTATTTTCGAGTCATACGTCTTTGTGTACAGGCCAAAAAATAAAAAATATTTTTAATTCTTTATTAAATCTTTTCTTTACAGTTTGGACATGGTGAATACATCGACACTTTGGATCTTGTCGTCACGGCAGTTGTCGTTGATGTGGTCTTCCAAGTCGTCTTGGCAAAGTTTTTCGTCTTCAACAATCATTTGAATGCGAAGCTTCTTTACGCCGAATGCAATTTCGACCAATTTATGTTCTTCACCCCACGAGCAGATACCGTCCTTTTCGGTGCCTTTCAATTCCGCAGCAAGCGCTTGCAAGTCAGTTTCGGTATCGAATGGCTTGATGTCGAAAATAAACATAGTCTTCTGTGGGCCTTTCTTGGCGTTCTTTTCGGCTTTCATTTTCATGCGTGCTTGCAAGTCTTTGTCAGCAGCTATTTTTTTCGCAAGCATAGTATCGAAGTCGTCTTCTTCTTCATCGTCATCATCTCCAAACAAATCGTCCAAATCGTCATCCGACTCTTCTTTCTTGGCTTTCTTCTTCGACTTCTTGGCGGCAGCAGGGGCGGCCGGGGCGGCGGCCGGGGCTTCGCCACCCCACGCGGCTCGTTGGTCTGGGGAAAAAGACGCGATGTGGTTCGACCAGCGGTACAAATTTGACAAGCTTTTGTCAGTGAAGATACCAACGGTTTCGTAAACAGTCTTGTCCAAAGCAGTTGGGACGAAACCGATGCAGTAGGCACGGCTTTGCAACCAACCATTGAAGCGTTTCTGGCCGCCAGTGGTGTTCAGCTGGTCCAAGGGTGGGAATCCTTTTGGTAGTGACATTCTTGCAATCAAATAATATGATGAGGGTTGTTTAAATCAGATAAGCAATAGTTGATATTTTTTATAGATATGAGATCTTAATCAAAAAGCGCTACTACGGGGGGAGGGGAAAATTCGGAAAGTGAAGTGGTACTCGTAGAAGAGACACCACAATGGAGGTAGTAAAGTAAGTTTCTGTGACGACTGTGAACTGTGAGTTAGTTGTATGACCCAACATAGTATTAATATAATAGTTGCACAGGGTGGAGCACAGTTGCGAGCACAGCGCAGAAGAAGAAAAAAAAGATTCCTTTTTTTTTTGCTAAAGTGAATTGATGGATGGTTAAGAATTAACAAGAACATACCAAAGAACCATGTAAAATAGGAAGGAGTATACGAAGGGTACGTAGTAATCAATTAGGGCAGATACACTAATAATAAAAAGTAAAACAATTATTTATAACTATCCAAGACTATGCCAATGGATAAATAATAGTTCTAAAATTCGAACAAAAGAAACCATTCTTAATTAATTAAGGATATATGTCTATATGATTATATATGCTGTGTCCATTCATGAGGTTTACTTTGTCGCTTTGCGAATTTAGTTTTTAATTCTATTTAAGCGACAAAGTAAACCTTCCGAAGTGCCAGGAAGGGACAAAAGACTTATCATACCAAATGGTCTTCTACCAAATATACCTATAAACACATATAACACATATCCTTAATGGTAGCTATTCTTGTCCATCCCTATTCCTATCCTCATAGCAAAGAAGAATTTATTTGTGGTCTTAATGTGGTTTTAATAACCCTATAAATGAACCCTACATCTAAAAAACAGGCCATGCCCTTGTTCTATTTGTACTTGTATTGTGGATTATTATATACTTATGAATATATTATTCCTATGTACATTTATTTTATTTCTACCTAGTCTTTTCTCCACCAATCAATCTAACAGGAACATAGTATCAAAATGAAAGTTTATATCCATTTAACATCTACATAGCATTGAATAAATGAAGGGCTATCATTTCTTTAGTTTTCTTTTCAAAAGCCTTTTCTTCTTTCTTCTTCTTCTTCTTCTTCTTCTTCTTCTTCTTCTTCTTCTATAATATTGTTATTATGATGTAAATTATATATAGAAGCAAACCATTGGCTTACTACTCAAAGTATAGAAGCAAAGGTATACAGTATAATAATAATAACGAAGAAAGAAAGAAAGAAGGAAGGAATGAAATAAGTATTAAAAGAAAGAAAGAAAGAAGAAAAGGTGTACTAAATAGTATATGTATTCAATTGCTATGTAATACTATTTCCCTATACTATTCCTATATTAAATATGAAAAATAATCTTCTTCATTTTTTCTTCTTCTTCTTCTCCGCAGTATTTAGTTCTTTCTTTGTGTACTAATCCTTTACTTTTATTTACTTTGGAAGGGGTTCGGTATCGATGTGTGTGTACATCCATGGAGATAGACGTGTTCCAAAACGTGAACAATCGTTTGTGAGCGTGAAAGAGGCAAAGAAACGTATTATTTACACGGTTAAAATTGGATTAACACGCATCTTGACGTTTTAGTCTCCGAGTATTATACACATTTACGAATATGTCTTTTAAAATCGCAGAAGTTACCAAGGAACAACACGACGAACTCGTCGTTTCCTACGCCGCATTGATCTTGAACGATGCTGGCAAGGAAATCACTGTTGACGCCCTTAACGCACTTGTTTCGGCATCTGGCAATGAAGTTGAACCATACTGGGGAACCCTTTTCGCCAAACTTATGTCTACCTTCACCGTAGAAGAAATGCTTCTTAGTGGTGGTGCCGGCGGTGGCGGCGGCGGCGGCGGTGCCGGCGGTGCCGCAGCTGAAGAAGAAGAAGAGGAAGAAGAAGAGGAGGAAGAAGAAGAGCTTGACTTGGGAGGAGGCGGTGGTCTCTTCGGCGATGACGATGGAGGAGGTGACTACTAAATCCATTCGCTTCCTTTGCCGTTTCGAAAAGCTTGTGTCTGTGCAGACGGCAGTGCCGAGGCACCGCGGTTCAGACCATGATCGGCGTTGTGCCTCACCGCGCAGACGCACGAGGGACACGGCGCTTCTGTAGCGCTGTGCTTCTCAATGGCTGTTTGGAACGGAGGCGACTCTTGAGTGTCAGGACGGTGATTTAAAGTAAGGAAGATATCTTTGAGTACTTTTGATGTTCAAACAAATACATTTCTACCACGTACCCTCCCCCCGAAGCCTGTGTATTACTCTACATGTGATACTACTCTACCTCTCTTACGATTATCGGCATAACACCCACACACCATCATTAAACAATCTTAGAAACCCCTCGCCATCTCCCCAGCGCGGCACGAGTCGATCCACTTTCCAGTTGAGATATTCTTTAAAAAAAAAACTTTCTTAACTCAGTTTAAAAAAAAAAAAAAACTCAGTTTTTATAGATAGGCAAGATTTTAGTTAACCCCCCCTATACCTCAAGCACGATGTCCATGTACGAGCAGATCATTTGGTTCACTGGCCCGGGCGGAAGGCTGGCTATGCTGCCGTAGATAGGGGCACTTCCACCCGTCTCTGCCACTGTCTCAGCCCCCTTGTTGGCCTTCTTCTCGTCCATCAACTCTTTCACGCAATCCGTAAGATCGGCGAGAAACCTTTCTGCTACACCGTCCAGGGTCTGCCGGTACGTCACACAGATATGACTGCTGGCTGGCTTCTGCAGACTGTTGATGCTCCACTTTCGCTTCCCCATCCTGTCGCTCAGCTCGTACACGTTCAGCTTGGTCGACCGCCACGCCAATACCATGGCCTGCGGGTTACCGAGAACCTGCAGTTCCGGGATGCCCTCTATGCCCTTTTGAAGCTTCTGCCTGGTCTGCAAAATCTTCTTCGTGTGCGATTCGTACCCGCTTCGGCCCATGCGCACCATCGAGGCCCAGCACGCCGCGCTCAGCCCCCCCGCCCGGCTGCCGGCCATGGTCGGGGTGCAGTAGAGCCCCCCAGTCCAGTCGGCGTACGTCCAGTACATGCACTCGCGCAATTGTTTGTTGCGGTAAAGAACGACGGACGTCCCCTTGGCGGCGTACCCGTACTTGTGCGTATCGCAGCTGATGGACGTCACGCCGGGAAGCGAAAAGTCGAACGGAGGAAGGTCAAAACCGACGTTATTTGCAAAGGGAAGGATGAACCCGCCCAAGCACATGTCTACGTGCATTCCTACGTTTCGCGCCACAGCAACGTCGGACAGCTCCGACAAGCGATCAATCGTTCCCTGGGGGTAGTTCGGCGCACTGCCAACGATTAGGACCGTGTTCCCAGAGATGCGGTCGTTGACCTGGGCGGGGTCGACCTGAAACGTCGTCTGGTCGACCGGGAGCTTGATACACTTCATTTTCAATGCCTCGCAAGCCTTTTCGAACGCAGCGTGGGCCGTGACAGGGATGATTATTTCGGGCTCCGCAATGCCTTTGAACCTCCACCCATACTCACGGTGACTTTTCACGGCCATGAAAATGGACTCCGTGCCGCCGGACGTAATCGCTCCAACAACGTTTTGGTCCCCGCCGTTTAAGAACGAGGCAGTCATGGACACCACTTCCGCTTCGTATTTTCGCAGCGATGGCCAAAGCTCGGGGTGCAGCGGGTTGCTTAAACTGTACATGGTCAACGCCTGGTTTTGACACTCCAAGTGATCCGGCTCACCGTGGTAGACTGCGCCGGACACAAAACCATCTTTCCACGTCGTGTCCTCTTTGTCTACGTACCCTTTCATTTCTGCCAATATATCGTCCGTGGCACGCCCCTCCTGGGGAAGCGTAAAGTATTTCGTGGCTTGCTGCAGGTGTGGGGCATTCTTCATCGACGTGCGAAGCCCAGCTTCCATCTCGAACCTCTCTTGCCTGATCTTGTTGTCTACGTATGGAATGTACTGCAAGTAGTGAAAAACTGTGCCAACAATATAGTCTTTCTGCTCCGTCCAACTCAGCTTTCGAAAGAACGTGTCCAGGGCACCGAACGTTTTTATCAGCCGCCACAAAATCATCAACCCGCAAGCATCTGCGAGGCAGGTGCGCACAAAACCACCGTCTACAAGCAATGAATTGAACAGGGAAAGCAAATTGGAATTAGGTTTCCTGCGAAACACGAACGCCAAGTCTTTGGCAAACACTGCTGAGAGCGCAATGAAGTACACCCCATTGCGGCCCGTCACTCTACCCAACACATTACCCATTTTTAATGCACGCTATCGCTCTTCGGATGTGAGGTCAAAAAATATGGTCCTGGCAATCCTTATCTACAATTGTGGTGTTAGTACGTAGATGTTCTACTCACAAAATGCTGATATTGAGAAAAAGAAGGCAATGAAATAGAGAGTCTTCTTGTCTACTTTAGATGTATATCTTCTGCAGTATTTTTATTAGCTATATTATAATATAATATTTATATACCCAACAATATAATAATAATAATTGCCATGCAAAAAGTGCAAAGTACAGGTAGGTACCGTACCGGTATGGTACAGGAATAAAACCGGTAGGAGGAGGTACCGTACCTGTACAATTTTCCCCTGTTGTACCGGCCAGGTATTACGGGTATTATTTAAGTAGTAGAGCGAACAACTACACAAAATAAATAATTAATAATTTTTTATTGGTGGAAGGAATTAATTAATATTAAGGGAAGAAGCGAGAGACATAAAAATATTATTCAAGAAGAGGAACATGTATCTGGGTAGTACATTATCAAGATCTATTATATTCCTTAATAATATGTATTACAGTTGAAATCATCCTCACCAGCGGCGGTTGTTTTGTTTCGTCTTCTTCTTGAGACGTTTTGCTGCTTGAACATCATTAAAAACACGGCGAGTGTACTTGCGGGCACGTTTGTCATGGTACAACTCTTCAGACATGGTTCCATGCCGTTGTTTTTTGGTGAGCCTGCTGCTCTTAAACTCTGCTGCGCCTTCAATAATTGTGCCCATTTGAAATTCAGTAGGCAGTTTCCGTTTGGAGTCGCTCTTCTTGTAAAAACGTTTTGGGTCAATAAAGCTTCTCATTTTTAAGATTTCTAAGTCTCGCTGAATTTCTGGCGTCATTTTCGGGGTTACAAAGTCGTGAAATCCACGCTTCGGTGCGGAGCTGCTACTTGCTTCGCTTGCATTGCTACTGTAAAGGTTACTTTTTCTCATCAATCTGTCCGTAAGGCCAACCGTGCCGTGGCCAGCCCGAGCACTGGCCGCTGGCGCCACGCCGCTCGAAAAGGAGGCGTTGAGGCCATTTTTCTTCGCCAAGGCCACCAAGCCATTTCGTTCTGTGGCCACGGACGAGGACGTACGCCCAAACAGCAGGCCCATTTTTCGAGCCTTCTTTTCTGCACTGTTCTCCGAGGGCACGCTAGCAGTTTCTTCTCCTTGCTTTTCGTCGAACTCTTTAAAGGTAAAAACGTCGTCGTCCGAGCTCTGTGCTTCGTCAGCCTCCCTTGTTGTCGGACCGCCGTTTGCCGCCGCCACACGCTCCTCTTCTACACCACTGTCGCCACTGCTCCCTTCGTCACTGCCCCCTACCTCTTCAAACGATGGTATGGGAGACAGCAAGGACTTCTTCTTTAATTTTGCCGTGCTCCGAAACTCTGGTTTGTTCAGTACCCAGGCCCCCCTGGCGGCGCTTTCGTCCCGCGGACTTTTCCCGGTTTGTGCCTTGGATTTGCTAGTCTTCTTGCCGGCTCTACCGCTTTTGGCAGCAGCCTTCTTCTTTTTTGGTGTTGCCTTCTTCTTGGATGGATTCGACTTCTTCTTGGATGGAGTTGCCTTCTTCTGGGATGGAGTTGCCTTCCCCCTCGCAGCAGCACGCCTGACCGGCGCAGGCTCGTCGCTCTCACTATCGCTTTGAATCTTCGCTATTCTAGAGGACCGACGTACCATCTTGACCTCAAACTAAAAAGCAAAGAAAGGCAGTGGGAAAATACAAATAAGACGGAACAATTTGAAAACAACACAATCAAACCCAAGAATATTCTACACGAAAAAGAAATTTCTTCAAAATCATGATGTAATGAAAGAAAGAAAGAATCAATCATTGTAACAAACCAAACACTACCAACAAAAGAGAATAATTTTTTTATTATAATTTTTATTATTATTATTATTACTGCTGTACCAATTATTATTATTTTTTTCTTCTTCTTCTTCTTGTTCTTCTTCTTCTTCTTCTTCTTCTTCTTTCTTCTTCTTCTTCTTCTTCTTCTTCTTCTTCTTCTTCTTCTTCTTCTTCTTCTTCTTCTTCTTCTTCTTCTTCTTCTTCTTATTTTACTACTGTATAACCACCACATTTTTTTTAATTTTAATTTATTTTTTTCTATTATTATTATAAACTTCACCTTCACTCTCACCTTCACCACCCACAGTCACTTTACTTTACATGCTGTATCTACTCCTCGTATAACACAGTTCAACGATTGTAATTTTTATTGTATAGTCTAATTATAGGATGAATTTGTAATAATAAGAGAATAACAAATAAAAAAACACAGTGCGCGAAAAAGTGAGGAAGGAAGTACCGGTACCCGAAATAAGGAAGGAAGGAAGGAAAGGAAGGAAAGGAAGGAAGGAAGGAAACGAAGGAAGGAAGGAAAGGAAGGAAGGAAGGAAGGAAAGGAAGGAAAGGAAGGAAGGAAAGAGGTTTCAATATTGTATTATTGAACTAATAATACTGAAGTTTAATAAATATTTTTTTAATAAATCTTTTAAAGTCTTCTTTCTATTTTTATTGAAATACATAATTTTTTAGTATAAATAAATGAAATAATGTAATAATAATACGGGTACCAAATTTCTGATTTAGATTAGACCTCCTACTCGTAACGTACGCGTATACCTGGTATTAATATATTAATCCAATTAACGAACTAAGCAAAAAGGACTACTACTACGAGTAAAACGACTAAAAATAAAAAATAAAAACTTCTTCTTCTTCTCTTTTAAAAAAATAATAAAATAAAAAAAAAAGAACTATTCTTCTATTATTTACGAGGCGTATTAGACCAAGCAAGACTAAAAAAAAAAAAGGCTGAATTTTTACTTCTTGGTCTTTCTTCTTCTTCTTCTTCTTGTTCATGTTCGGTATTATATAATAGCAGTGTACGTGTAATGAGTAAGTAATAAAACCAAAATATAATTTAAATGTTGTTGTTTGAAGGTTTAAAAACGACCCCTGCAATTGATGAAAGAGGGCGTGAAACCAATATATACCACCCACATACATACATAGTGTACGTGTGTGTGAAGACATTTGTCTTTTTATTCCCCTGCTCGTACTTCCGTCTCACAACAGGTGCTCGCGCTAGGTGATAACGGCAAGGGGAACAAACCCTCGTGTCTCGTTCTTCTCGCACGTTCTTTGGGTTGCTTATTGTAGAAACATGGAGGGGCAGCAGCTACCCGTACCGCAGCCACCGCCTCCATCGTCTTCACCGCCGCACACCGGGACCGTAACGTCTCCCGGGCGCGAGAGAGTTGTTCCCGCGTCCCCAACTTTGGACAGGGCACGGGAGGAAACGTTCGAACAAGACGGCGAAGCCGCAACGGCGGCGCTGGGGGATATGCCGACTGCGCTCAGGGGGTTGCCCCCCGACCAATTAGTAAGGCTTCAAAGACGCCGGGACCAAGAGAGAGCGGTGGAGCAAAACAGAAGCAACAACAACAAGATAGTCGACCGGGTAATCCCAGTCCGTATGTTTTTCCTTACGTTGTTTTGTATTATGCTGCTGGTGAAGCTGGACAGCAACCCTTCCGGCCTGCCCTGGGCCGTCGTCATTTCCCCCCTGTGGGCAGCAAACGTGTTGAAAATCGGATTCCACGTGTACAAATTGAAGGAACTGATGAGGCAGATTCGAGAGCCTACGATAGAGTCCCCCCACCACCTCGTGGGCGTTTCACTTTTAAACATTGTTGGGGACGTGGGCAGCGTGTTGACTAAATTTTTGTTGGTGTTGAAGTTGGAGAAAACCGTGCACATATCGTTGACGGCTACCTTTATGCCATTTTGGGTCGCCATCTGCTGCGGTGCGTTGATAAAGTTCTTTACCCCGCTGGACCCCGCCGTCGCCAGGCGCATCTACTACAAAAGAATCAAGCGTTTGTACGAAGCAATCATGTACTCCGGCATATCGATTTTAATGCCAATAATTATATGTTCCAAAGTCGATGGGTACAACCCGCACTCCTGGTCCACGAGCTTTATCCCTTTGTGGTTTTTCTGCATCAACCTGGCCGTCGTCGCGTTCATTTTGTTGCCGGTGTATATGTGCAGCATCATGTTTGGGGAGACGGCAAGCGTGTACCATGCACGGGAGGAAAGGCGACGAATGGGAATCTTAATTGGCATCTTTATCTATGGGATCGGCAGCACGGTAATATGTTTCTTCTTGTTTCTCCTCTTCTTGGCGAGGAGGTTGGACACGGACGGCACTGGGTCCAACGCCCCCTTTATGATTCCGTTGATATGCATGCATGCAAATTTGATGATGTTTACGCCAGTTGCGAAGTGCATCATGGCCCGTATGTCGACGTTTAGACGGGGGAACGAAGAGCTCCCAGACGAGGTCATGGACACCCAGGCAGGCACCACCGCCGGCTATGGGGACAACACAGAGGGTCTCTTTACCACGATAACGACGCCCGTCACGTTGCTTCAACAGTCAACTACCTTGTTTCGTAAATTGGATGGTAGCGAAGACAGTGGCGGCGAGAACGATTGGGCAGGCAAGTCGCCGTTCGACATGCAGGCGGAGTTTAGCTTCAACATTAAAGGAATAACTGCCTTGGCCGGGGCGAGGTCGGCTGCAGTCCACCCCCTGAAAGTGATCGTCGTGAAGGGCGACGACAGCGAGAGCAGCAAGAGCAGCCAGGACGGTAAAAACGACGACCAGCCGTCCGAGTACAAGGTTTCCATCGAGAGTTTGGGGACCGTGGACGAGAGAAACGACGATAACATGTTGGAAGAATACGCGAAGGGGAAGGAAGGCAGCGAAGCTGGATTGGACCAGACCGATGGAAACGCGTCCTCCGAGAAGCCCCCTTCAAGTAACACCTATGAAACGACCACAGAGTGTTTTATTTGCGCGGACCGAAAAGCCAATGCTGTTATTATGGATTGTGGCCACGGTGGAATCTGCTATCAGTGCGGGCTCAAATTGGCCCGGAGGGAGGGAGAAAAACAGTGCCCTGTGTGCCGGTCTACGATAAAGCAAGTCTTGAAATTAGGCTGGCAATCAGTGAATTCTCAAGGGGAAGTTATTGTGACAGCTACGGAGGGTATGTTGGTGCGCAGGGGGGAGACGGGCGACCACAGGGATTCGGCTGACGGTGCCGGGGCCGAGGAAGGGGGCAACGAAGAGAGCACCAGCGCCGAGCAGGAAATCGTGTTTCTGCACACATAATAAACTGCACACATAATTATTTGCATTTAAGTACATACCAGAGAATGATAGTCAAGACGAGGTGACAAGAGCATATTGATTAACTAAAATCTGGTAATAATATAATTTGTTATAATATTGGACAGAAGATAAATTTTCATTAATCATACTTAAATAACAGCCAATTTTCTTGTTTTTTCATACTTACTGATTCGTAAAATAACAGCCAATTTTTTGCTTTTAATTAATTTTCATGCTCCTTTTGGTACGGGTGCCGGTATTAAAATTCTTCTTCGTCGTACTCCTCGTACTTCTTCTTACAACCGGTACCGTTACAGAAAATGTCCACGCAACTTGTGGGAGAGGCGGAATCCCAAGATTCATAATATGATTGTATTTAATCGACTGCAATTGCAATCATCACACACGTCATGTACACAACCCAAGCGAAAGCGCACGTTACGGCCAGAACCAACACAGACTCGTCGCCGTTTAACAATAAAGGAAGGCGAAACATTCCGGTACCACCCTGCTTTCCTTCCGGGTCTGACTCCAGGCTTTTGCCGTACGACGGGTGTACCGCATCCGGAAGCTTCCGTTTGATGTACCGGGACTGTACGTTGTGTTCAAAGTCACCGTCGTCGTACTGTATGTCTACAGTTTCATCATTGTTTACTTGCGCAACGTAGCCACTGTAATAGTGCTTTCGCCCTTTCCATCGGGCAGTGACAACCGACCCTGCTTTGATGGTGAGCCCGGCCTCGTCCTTCGAGAAAAGTTTCTTTTGGACGTTTTTCTTCTCTGAACCCCCCTTGTCCGTTGAACTGCCGGTTCGAAACACTCTGTTCGACAGGCTTTGCCATGCCTTGCACAACCGCATGCGGAACAGGACCAGGTACACCGGCATCAACCCTTCTGGGTCAAGACTCTTTGTTTCGTCGTAGTATCGTTTTGCCAAATGCAGGTCTTGCTTCACGCCTAGCCCATGCTCGTACATGTACCCCAGGTTGAACCGACCTTGGCCGTTTCGCGCCTTCGAGGCCATGGTGTAATGCGAGACCGCCTTCTTGAAGTCGAACAGGCCCTTGTCGTCTTTTCCAACAAACCCAAAGTAGAACATGTCCCCCATTTTCACGTAAGCTTGGGACGATCCTTGCTCAGCAGCGAGACTGTAAAAAGCAACGCTGTGCTCGGCAGTTTGATCCAAGTACCCTTTGGGGAGCTCCTCGTCTGCCACCAAACCCACGGCTTTCCCAACGTTCCCTAACGTCTGAGAACGCAAGATAGCGCGCTTTAATTGTGTTAGGGGCGCCAGAGACTTCACGACCTCCTGCTCGAGCAAAAACGCGACGTTACTTTCTGCCACACTGTACCCTTCGCCCGCCAGCATTTGGTAAAGCCAGAGGGACGCATGCGAATCGCCCTGTTGGAACTTGCGGTACGCTTTTTGAAGCTTGATGGACCATGGGCCCTTCTCCGCAACGCTCTTGAAGGACTTGGCGGCGTCCTCACACGACGGCGAGGTCCCAACCCCGAACAGCGTCATTTGAGCAAGTTTGTTTTGGGCCAAGGTGTGGCCTTGGCGCGACCCTCGCTGGAACAGCTGAAGGGCTTTTTTGTAGTCGCGACGCACGCCCAGCCCCTTGATTCGCATTACCCCAAGGCCGTGCATGGCGCCTGCCTCCCCCCCGTTGGCCGCGTGCTGAAAATGGACGCGGGCTTTTGTCACGTTGCGCTTCACGCCCAGCCCGAACAGGTAAAACATGCCGAGGTGGGCATGCGCGGTCTTCCCGTCCTTCTCAATGCTTTTCTCAAACCAGGACAGCGCCGTTGCATTATCGGCCTCCACCCCATGCCCCCTGGTGTACATGTGCCCCAGCATCGCCATCGCGCGCTCGTTCCCTTGCTTCGCGCTCAGCTCAAAGTACTTGCGGGCCTTCACTGCGTCTCGCCGTATTCCCCGAATGCCAAAATAAAAAATTTCTCCAAGAGAAGTTTGGGCAGAGTCGTCCCCATTTCGAGCTGCGTAGCTGAGGTACTGGACGATATCATCCTGCAACCCGTCCCCGTCCCCCCCCCCCATTGCCGTTCCGTCGCCGGGCCCGCCGCCCGCTCAGACCGTCGCTGATCTGCTCCGACAGGAGGATCGATTCGACAATGTTCTCCTGCCCCCGGTCTTCCACGCTCTGCACAGCGGCCTGTGCGGCGGCCTGGAGGTACACAACTCCAGCGGTACACTTTTTTGGAACCCCTCGGCCGTAGAGATGCTTCGTTCCAAGGGCTAGCTGCGCAGGGGCATCCCCGCCCATGGCGGCAAAGTACAGGTGCAAGACTGCTTTCGCGGTCAGCCCCCCGTCGACGGGACTCGCCGGGCCCGACGCGGCCGTGTCCGTCTCCCCACCGTCGCCTGTCCAGTCCGCAGTCATGGCCTTATGATGCCCGCCAAAGGATAGGCCAAGCACCCTCTGGGCGGCGGGGTTACCGCAGTCTGCAGCACGTTGGAAGTGTTTCATGGCTTGGGCTTTGCGGTCTTCCATCATATGTACAACGCCGAGGCCGTAGTGCCCACGCCCACATTGAGTGCTGTTGGCCTTAGCCTGGGACGCGGCGACCAGCCACTTCATTTCCTTGTCGTCGGTCGACATTTCAAGAAGATATTCCTCATCCAGGCTCGCGCCCAGCTCCTCAAGGGATGCACCGGCGCCCCCCCCAACCCCAGACTTGTCCCTAGTAAACCGCAGCTCTCCCCGTCGCGGCAAAGTTTTTTTTGCGCCGTACAGCGCATAGTCTACGTTGCTCATAAAGTGCTTCAGCTCCGGCCGGGCCAAGGGTTTGTCCGCCTTTACCACCCGTTTCTTCCGCCCTTCCAGCTTCTTCACGAACTCGGGCTCAACAAACCACTCGTAGTCGCCGTCATCGAACTGAATATCTACTGTGCCATCAGGGTTCACTAAATCTACATGCCCCGTGTACCACGTCTCCCCCCGCCGCCACTGGGCCCGGACGATCGTTCCCACTTGCAGGACTTTCCCGTTGAGACCTTTCGTCGTAAGGTCGTCCCGGGGCAGGCTCTCTTCTATTGCCTTCGGAGCATCAACCACGCCATCGTAGGACGTCGCATACCTCTTGTAAGGATTCTTAACTACACCAGTACCCCCCCAAGCTCCCCGCGCCGCGTCCAAAAAAAGTGCAAGAAAAATGCCCCGCAGCAGCCACCGTTTCAGCACCTCCATGACGACCACGGCCAAAAAAATCCAAAAACTACTATACGTACTGCTCGAAACTTCCCCACTCTTCTTCTCGTAGTACGCAACCGGTCAGAAAGCACAAAGACCCACGATTCACAACATGTCTTTCAGCTTCTTTTAGAATCGGTTGGTCGGTGTTTTTTCTTTTCAAGTAGTATCTATCCCACTTTCCCTTTTTTTTATATCGCTTTTATAATTTTAACATTAAAAACAACTCTTCTTTTTTTTTATTATATAAAAGAAGAAGAAGAAGAATAAAGAATAATTATTATTAATAAATTATTTTTTAAAAAATAAAAAAAGAATAATAATAATAATAATAATAATAGGAAGTATAGCTAATAAGTTTATTTCCCCTATCTATTATTTATAGACTATAATACTTGTTACTTAAATTATATATTTTATAGAGGAAGAGGAGAGACAGACGTAGTATACTTATAATAAGCTTCTGATTTTTTTCATAGTAGGATTTAAAATCGTGATATAATCCAAGTTAGCTAAAGTACGTATATTATGTACAGTGAATTCGAGGTATACGAAACACGTGGCATTCCAATTCTTAATTTCATTACCTTAATATAAATAAGAAGTGGACTACGAGCTACGAGGAGGAATAGATGGTTATGTGACAACACTACCGGTACGAGTATTCTTCCAGCTAGAATTTGGTACGGTACCACTGTGTATAGATTGTGCGAATTAGTTGACGACTACTAACCACCGGTAGGATGTCTACGTACCGTACTAATTATTATTTTAGGAGGTTTTTTGTTTTTTATAATTCCGCCAATTTCCAACTCGATTGTCCATTCCTTTTTGCCACGCACGTTCGACTTGACGACCTTCTCGTAATTTTTTCTTCTCTTCCGCTTTTTTATCCCCCTCTCGTTTCCTATAGGACTGTCGTTTGTCCTGTATATCCCTGCGTTTTTTTTCGTTCTCCGCGAAGCATTTGATGGTTTCTAAGCGGATGGCTTCGTCGACCTCCTCCCGTCGCGACATGTACGATTTCCCGAACGTTCGTTTCATGTCATCGATGACCGATTGCCGGACCATCTTTATCAGCTCCACGACGTTTTCCCGGCGCTTTTCATCGTTCAACTCGTGGTATGCCCGGTCAACTTCTTCGAATGCTTCCCGGCTGCGGTCGTCTCGGCACTTGTCAGGGTGCACCAGGGTAGACAGTTGCCGGTAGCGCTGTTTAATGTCTTCCCCAGTGGCCGTTGTCGGCAAGTTCAAAACGAGGAACGGGTTCAAGTTCAACCATTTGAAATTCTTCTGAGTCAAGCGGTCCAGCTCCTCCCCGGCAGTCCCCACCACCGTAAAGTCTTTTTTCGAAAGCGTATACATCTCATCCCTGCCACCCTTTCCCGAAGTCTCCCCAACCTTAACGACTTCTTCCACGTCAAGGCCCGTGCTTTTCGCTACAAACTCACTGTCTTCGATTTCCCTGACGAACGCCGCCACGTCGACCCCTTCGTCCCCGCCTTTCGAACCGCCAGTGCAACCTTCTTCTATCCTCCCGCTTCCCACGTTAGTCGCGGGGCCGCCAGGGCGTACCTTTCGGTGCTGCGCCCTTGCAAAATCTAGCCCAGAAAGTATTCCTTGGTGTGCAGAGGACAGTTTCAAGCCGTTCTCGTACGACTGAACGGACTCCGCAGTTTGCCCCAAAGCCAAGAGGGCAGCACCCCGCCGGCCATGAGACTTGACATACTCCGGCCAGAGCTGAAGTGCTCTGTCGGCGTGGCTAAGGGCATTCTCATTTTGGTTCAAAAAAAGCAAAGCACCAGATAAGTTCGAATGCACGATCGCCATCAGCTTATCGTCTATCGCAGCTTCCGAACCACGCTTGCCGTACACACTAATAGCATTATCGTACAACACTTGCGCTTCTTCGTAGTCGTGGCGGCAAAACGCAGTGTTCCCGCGGTTCAGCAGTTCCCTTATCTGACTGTCCACCATTGTTGGCCTAAAAGTAAACAGGCACCAAGGGAATCCTAGACACTAAACGTACGGACAGACGCGCTGTCCTTCAGCCTTTTACAAACAAAAACGAACGGGTGAAGTCTTAACGGTATCTGTTTGGGAGGGGAAATGAATTTGCTCAGAGCCCCAAACTCAAGAGAAGCAGAAGAAGGTACAGGTTCGGTTGTACAGGTACCCGTACCATACTTGTTAAGCTGCCGGTAGTTTCCACCACGTATGATACACAGTTCCCGCGTTGGTCTAGCTTGTATTATACCAAGTAATAAGAAGGGAAAGAAATGTCATCGTCTTCTTCTATATCAGTCAGTATTTTTTATTAATTTTATTGTATTATTTCGAAAATATTGGTATTATTACTTGGTGGTATTAAATACAGTACTATCTGTAATAAAAATGATCCCTTTTTTTTTATTATAAAATATTATTATTTTTTAGTCCTACCAAGGTATTATAATTGGAATACCAAGTAATAGGAGGAGGACTATTAGCTATTTCTTCAATATAAAAAAATATAAATTATTATGGAGGACTATTGGCTATTTCTTCAATATAAAAAAATATAAATTATTATATTTACCCCCATTTTGCTATATTTGGTATAATATTATAGCTATATAATTAATAGACGAAAAGTTTTTCTTCCAAAAAATAAATCTGAACGGTGGATGATGTCTTTATCCACAGTTATTCATTCTTTTAGTTGTGTGTCTCATTTGATCATGTATTCATGTCTGAGTATTGTTTGCAACACGGTGGTGCCCATCTATTGATTTTACAGGGCGACCACTGCCTACATTTGCTTGTCCAATTCTTTCCGACAATTGTTTGTTTATACCAATCCTGTATTTCCCAACTTGGTCCGAGATGAAATCCAGCATTGTTGTACTCCTTGACTCGTTCGTTATTTTCTATTGGATCCGAGACCATGTCCACAATAGCAGAGGCAGGAATACGTCGACCAGACCGAATAAACATTTCCATGTTAATTCTTACCCTTCTTTCGCCCCTTCCCACTCGTACCATGGCCTCCTGTGCCATGTTAGCGTGTAATATTGTATCGTTTGCAACAACGCCATACTGAATATCACCTTGAATCGATACATTTGACGCTTTTCCTATTGCATCTTGAAGTACCAAAGTATCCAACAATGGAACTTCGTTGAGAAGTATAACCAAACCTTCAAGTAGCTTTGCACGGTAAACACGGCTCATGTTGCTGGTATTGCGATAGCTAGTCTCCGGGCAGGAAGGTGACCACAAGAAATGATTTGATAATTTTACGTCGTTGAGTGCTCGTGTCCAAGTATTCAGATATTTCCCCAAGGCTTTGGAAAGCGTGGGACCATCTACGTAGGTGTTGTTCCAAGCGTCTCCAGCATGGCAACCGAGTGCCAAGTGATTAAGAAAATTTTCAGCTGTAACATACCACGAGAAGTTTACATTCGGATATCGCTGAACAAACTCTTCGGCAACTCGAGCCGAAGCTTGTGCATCTGCTTCTGCGAACGTTTTGTTGAACACCAGTTGACCGCAATAGGTATCCTGAAGATGGAGCTCACTGTTTGACATCCAATTAGTACCTATATAGATTTCATCAGAGTCTTTGATAATTGGAAGAAGTGAATCTAGTGAACGATGCGCAAAACCTTTGTTGGATGATATGGGTGAAAATACATAGCTATTGATTGTCGACGAATAGCTGGGTGAAGTTGCTTTCTTCACCGCGTTAATATATCTTGGTAAAGCAGTAACTTCTGCTGCAGTGATAGCACTGATGAAGAGTCCACGCTTTTCGGCTGCATTCGCGTTGATGGAAATGAAGAATGAAAGAAGTGAAAGTAGAGCCGCGTTTTTCAACATTGTACTAAGTGAAAGCATATCACCATGCTTGGATCTATACAAAGGTGGCACATAGTCCGATGTGGTTAACTTCAGCTGTTTAACCAGTTAATTAACAATGACATTCAATCAATATCTTCAACAAATAATAATAATTTTTATTATAATAATTTAATATTAATAAAAAAAAATGGACGACGAGAAGGTAATAAAAAAAGACGAAAGATATTATATAGACTATATATGATAGAGGACTCATCATTAAAAAATGAGTGTGTCGTCTTTTCTTTTCTCTCTTCTTCTTCTCTTCTCTTCTTCTCTTCTCTTCTCTTCTCTTCTCTTCTCTTCTCTTCTTTTCTTTTCTTTTCTTTTCTTTTCTTTTCTTTTCTTTTCTTTTCTTTTCTTTTCTTTTCTTTTCTTTTTTTCTTTTCTTTTTTTCTTTTTTTCTTTTTTTTTCTCTCTTCTTCTCTTCTTCTCTTCTTCTTTTCTTTTCTTTTCTTTTCTTTTTCTTTAGGCTTATACAGTATACACTAATAAAATAATATTAAGAAGAAGACCTCCTGTGCTCCTGTGGTTTTTCCGTTCCTGGTATTGGGTACAAAACAAAAAAGGCCCCAGGTACCGTAGCTTGTATTCGAAGAACAAAAAAAAGAGTTCTTGTCTCTCTGAACAATAATTAAAAAAATACAACAGGGAAATACAATAGAAAACAAAGCAAGGAGAAGTCGCAAAATTCATCATTCATCCATCACCATTTTTTTCTCTTCTTGTTGTTCTTCTTCTCCAACAAAACGGTGCAAATATATGTAACCATATTGTTGCGCAGAAAACACCAGTGTGCTTAGTGAATGGGTCCCATTTCCCGCCAAGAAAAAAGAGAAAAGCGTTACGCCACGCCTTTAATGTCCAGAAATATGCCCATGTCGATATTTTCCATACTTTGTTACACTCTGTTTGTGCTCGGGACGAGCGCGCAGTACGTGGACGAGACCGTCTACTTCGACGGAAGAAACCTGTTGAACCGTGTTCGTTTTGACCGAAATCGAAAGTTGGGGGGGCCAAAGTCGTCACCAACTCCAAGCCCTCCATCCCCATCCCCATCGCCTCCACCAGCTGTAAACTGCGCAGGAACGTGGAATTCATGGGGCACGTGCACGGGTGGCAGCCAAAGCCGCACTTACTCTGTTACGACGAGCGCGAGCAATGGGGGGTCGGCTTGCCCTTCGCCCGAAACAAGGTCTTGTACAAACTGCGAAGGGTCTTGGTCGAGCTGGTCATCGTGCGGCGACGGCAACGTAAAAACAAGATCGTACACAGTATCCCAGGCAGCGAGCAGCAGTGGGACCCAATGCCCCTCTTCGCCGGAATCACAGAGTTGTTTGAACTGCAACGGGTCGTGGTCGGATTGGACTGTGTGCTCTGCCAACACACAGTCGCGTTCTTTAAATGTTGAGGTAGAGGCGACGAATGGGGGATCACCGTGTCCCTCTTCGCCGCAGTCACGATCGTGCTCGTTGCCAGTGCGCGTTATTAATTGGGACTACATGGTTCCAGCAGGAAAAAAATGGTTTAATGTTTCAGAGATGCCCTTGGTTCACTGTGAAATTGGTCAAACCGTCCGTATTGAATGGAATCGAAGCAGTATTCAGCATGACATTTTTGAAATGTACAGCTATGCATCGTTCGTCGATTGTCGGTTTGTTGAACCATCCGTACAGCGAGCGCTGTCCTCAACCTCAGGCTCGTACG
>LT642320.1:0-22987 GCA_900128585.1 Stramenopiles sp. TOSAG23-3 | reverse complement strand
TCAATGAAATAATGATCGGTATTGAGTTTGATCGTTTCGTGGTCGTATACACATACAGATGTAAGTGTACCTTCTGGGACTCCTAAACGGCTAGGCCGGTCAGCGATTTCCAGGACATATTCGTATGTGTTCTGGTCAAGATTCCAACACTATATATTAATACGATATAAATTACGATGATACGTTTTAGGACAAAATATTTACTAAATTTAGAAAATGTGTTAATGCTATTCCTAGGAAATTTTGATTAACGGCGTAAAAAAATAAAAACACGACCAAGTCGACAAAGCCCTCAAAGAGAGTCGACAAATTCATCTTTATCAATGTAGAAATCCTGGTTCATGAACAAAGAAAATCCAACCATCCAGTCAAACAACCAAACTTTATCTGGTGATGAGTATACATCAGTGGGAGAAAAGGGCTTCCCTGGGCCAACAAAATCTGTCCATCTCAAGTAAGTGTTTCTTCGGGGTTTTTTTGATTCTAAACGAACAACCTCCCGGTTTTCTAGCGATGCCATTCTAATGACATTCTCGCCCATCCAAGACTTAACACCAAACGGCATTAAGATTACTACTTTACTTGCGGATTTCATAAACAAGGAGTTGAACAGGCCGGTGCCTAGCACGCCGACGAGGACTGATATACCTTGAACTGACTCTACTTGTTCTCGAAGCGACAAATTCTCAAAGGACACGGTGCTGCTGTCATAGCCACGGGCAACTGTGGCATTGTACAATTCCAAACGGTTTAACACTTTTCTGCTCGTTCGGTGCACGAACAACAGTCGTTCCGAAGAGTAGCAGAATGAATTGTCTGCGCAAGATCGCGCCACTGAAGCCTTGGCTGTTCTCCTCACCTGAAGTGCAGTTTCGTAAATACCGATAAATTCACGCATACGAAGTTGCCGCGTGCGCACCAGCATCGCTGAAGAAAAATTGGCGTAAAAGCTCGCGGATGAGCTTAGCCCACTGACCAGACTATCAACGCACGTGACTCTGTTGCTTCTTGTGAAGTCTGAAAGCAACCATATTTTTCCCCTGCCCGAAAGGAGTGTCTCCAGTACAATTTTGTACGGCCCCAAATCGTCCACAGTCTCCAAAGCTTCGTCGTTGTTATTTGCAAGAATAAAATGTAGGCCTGTTCGCTCGTCCTCCCCGTTCGCAAAGTCGCCACGCTCCACCAGCGTTACAAAAAGGGAAAACAGTGTATCGTGAAATGTGTGCCCGTGCTGAGGAAACATAGTAAGGGAGAACAAGTACGCCTTTTCCACACGCGCATCACAATAAGATGATACCGAGCTATCGTAGGTGCCCGGCAGCACTTTTGCCGAAACGAGGGGCTGGCTGTCCATGCAGCATCGATGCCGAAAGTTCGGGGCAAGCAAAGGCCCGCCAAAAAGGCGCCGTTGCCCTGCAAGACTGTTGAATATTTTTATCTCTCCGTTGCTAGTGATGGCTACATGGCGGAATTCACAGACGGTACCGTCGCCTTTCTCTGCGCACGTTGCAAGTGGTGCAGCAGCAGCTCCATCTTCCGGGCGGACGGAAACCTTAACCACGCTGGCTGCACTACTTATCCGTTTCGGAGCCCGATCACGGCTGTACATGTCCCGGGCCTTTGCATTTAACGGAGTATCGCCCTCTCCCAGATCACGCAGGTTTTTGTCGAAGTCAAAAATGATGCTGACGTTATAAAGAGCAGAAAGCGTGTCTCCTTCAATGTTTTCTCCCGGCGGAGATGATGTTGTGCTGAAACTTGACCTCGAAGGGTAGGTCATGTACAGGTTTGTTTCTACCATGAATCTCAGCAGCGGTCGTTTCCACGACTTGCGCCAGAAATTAGACATTGAATCGGGCAACCAGAATCGGTCATTGCCTGTCGCTTGCACTCCCGCCCCGAGCTGGTCCAGAAAGCCCATCGCCTGTTGCCATTCCAAAAATCTACTCCAAGGCCCTGGGTAAAACATTCCACCCCAAGAACAGGGAAGTTGCATCAGGGCTACATGATCCCCATTGTCCGAGGCCTCTGACGGGTTGTCGACAACGGGGTGCCATTCTATTTCGTTCCAATCGGGTCTGTACAACGACACCCCAAGGAAGCGTGGCTTCAACTGGGTATCGCGCGGCCGAACCCCTCGTCGCTCAACGGCCAGCAGATAGTAAAAATACCACGGAGAAACGACAACGTCATCTTCCAAAAATATTGCCCTTTCATTTGCCAAAGGGGCTTCCCAGGCCGACAAGATATTTTCAACTAGCCCAACCCTCTCTTCTCGCAAAATTACTGCTATTTCCCCGTGCTCCCATGAAAAAGAGTTTGCAGTCCGTACCAACCGATCGTGCACATCTGCAACGGGGCTCTTGTCAACAAAAATTTTTACATCGACCGAACAATCAAAGTAGTGCGCACCCTTCACACTTTTCCACAGCTTCCGCAAATGGTCGAGTCTTTCGTATGCAAATATAAATAGAATGAAGGTGCTATTCGTCGAGCACTCCTGCGCCGGCGCGGGAACGGCCTCGTGTGAACCTGTGCGATCGCTCCGTTTGACAGAGCCCGTCACCGCAAAGTTCACCGAAACTGTAGTGTTTGGAACTTCTTCCTCCTTCGACGTTGCCACCCACGCGTGGAGTTCATACTCTCCCCTTTTCAGCCCGGTCAAATGGAAGGGCTCTTCGATGCGCTTCTTGCAGGTAAATAAGTTGCTTGGCAACAGTCTGAAACACACCAAAAATTCCCCGAGGCCAATATCGTTGGCAGTCCATCCCCCCCCTACGCCCAGTTTAATCCAAACGTTTTGCGTACCCAGGACATCGTCGGGGAGCGGCGATGCAATCCGCACAGCCGGTAGTTTCGACCTTTTCTGCACGCGAAAAATACTGGTGGGAACAAAGTCCAAATTGTTGCCCCTGTCGCTGAAGTTGGCCGGATTCATAAGCTGGTCATCCCATATCTTCAAAACATGGATGCCGACGGGGACCCCATACAAATTTAAAGGCTGTCTGGAATTCGACAAAAAGCATTTTTTGAACAAGCCATCGTCCACTTGAACACAGACCGCGGTGGACGGGGATGGATTGTGGTGATAAAAAACAACTTCTACAGGCCTTCCGTGCTGAACGTTCATCTTATCCAAAGGTGACAGCAATGCAAGTGCAACTTGTTTCGTGCCCGGAAGAGCAATAATATGATTTTCCTGAACAGATGGTTTTGTTTGAATAATCACCGTGTCGTATACAAAAGGATCGGTTCTGGGATTTGAAGCCGTGATCAAAACGTCCCCGGTGAGCAATAAAGACAGCACCCCCCGGGTGTAACCCACGTTCAAGTGCAAATGCACCATTGTCCCTTCTTTTTCATCCCCCTTGGCGTTGGAACATTGGAGGCGCGGAGATTGCATACAATGGGAAAAAAGCGATCGCGACCGCACGTTGTGTTTTTCCGTGGCATTATTTATGGAAATGCACAGTCGTTTCCCAGAATGTTTGTCTTCCTCTTTCGAGCACTCGGCACGAACCAGCAGAAAGATGTCTGACCCCACTACATCCAGAGTTTTCGGGTGAATTATTTTATATGTTAGCCCATCCGCATTCTCGCAGAAAAGCAAAAATGCTAAAAGAGCAAACCACTGTGGCACAGAGAGACATTTTTTCCAATGTAAACGTTCATGCTTCATGTTGCCAGTGCTGGTATTTTTCGGCTACAGACTCCGTGTCGCCACCATACCCCGCAATGCAGGACCAACTACTTTCCCCGGAAACGTGCGGCTCAAATGTTTAAGCTTCTTGCAACGCTATTTTCCTGCGTTCCGTGTCCTGGAAAGCGTCAAATCGTCATCAAACAATCTTGAAACACTCAATCTCTAGAATGAAAGAATAAAAACGAGAGCAAGCTTACAGTTTTTAATTCCACATACTAGAATGACTATATTATTTTGCGCGAAGAGAAGAAAGACGAAAAAAGAAGAGGAGAGGAGGAGAGGAGAGAGAAAAAGAGAGAAATTTTGTTGTTTATTTGTTTTGGTGTTGTGTTGTTGTGTTGTTCTTCTTTCTTCATGATCTTCTCGATATATAATAATAATCAAAAATAAAATACGCGTAAAAAATAGCTTAATAAAACCAAATAAATTATTAATATTATTTAAGGGTGAACAAGACGCGCGAAGAGTTTTAGTTTTAGTTTTAGGGTTCGATCTCAATATTCGTTTCACTTTTTGTTTTCAAAAATAGAAAACTCCGAACCAAAATCTATATTAATAATATAATTATTGCGCTCCATTTATTATTAAATAACAATATATAATAAAATAAGAATAATTTAGACTCAAAAGATTGGTTAAAAACTATAATAACAGTTTATACAAATTAAAATAAAATTCAATCCCATTATAATCAAGTATAAAAAGTATATTTAAAAAAAGGAATTCTGTTAGAAACATTTATATACTTTAAACTTTCCGTGAATTCCTCATAAAAAATAATTTATACGAATAACGATATATTCCATATTCATTTTATTATATATTAATAGTTATTTTATATTTTGTGCTTTGTATTTAATATATTCATTTTTTTGCCTTTTTATATTTGTATATTTTCAGTTATATTTTTAGAATGCAATATCATTAGTGGATTAGTTAGTTGTTTTATTTGACCTTTTTGTTATACTTATATATTGTATAAATAATAATAATAAAATAACAACCAACCACCAGTAAAAAAAAAAATGGAATCACTCCTTATTCCTATATACTTTATCTAATTCTATTCACATATTACACAACAACACCTCTCAACATCACACTATCACACTCCGCACTCCGCATTCATTGGACTCAAAAGTTAGTAACGCGTAAAATAACAAAATAAAAAACTAACCAAGGTTATTGAGAGAGAGAAGGAAAAGTAAAGAGAGAGAGAAAGAAAGAAAGAGAGACAGAAAGAAAGGAAAGAAAGAAAGCCACTGGAATTCTGTACGAGTTTATCGTTTTAAACTGTTCTATTTGCTGTTCATCGCTCTTATCGCCTTACAAATATGGCAATTCGTTTTAAAATAGTTTGCTTCGTTGCTGCCCTCTTGGCCGCGACGGCAGTGCCAACCCTGGGAAAGCCGCTGGACAAGTCGTCCTTCCTTCAGAGGGTAGAGCGATCGCGCCAGATTGCAAGAGGGCGAGGAATTTTCAACATCGGGAATAATTGCAACATTAGTTACGGCGAATGCTTCGTTGGGCAAGTTAAGCACGACTCGGCCGGCCTGTACAAGACTTTAGGAGAGGCGAATAACAGCAACAGCACCGTAGATGCATCCCAGTTTTTTGCGAGGAACCATACGGTGGCCAGCCAAGTCGCCGTGTCCCTGTACCAAGAAGAGGAGATGTCCGCCTTGCATTGCGTCATTGACATTTCAGACGCGATTTTCAACGAAGATGGGGAGCTGATTAACACGAACATGGACGACTATGACGTCGTGTTTACTGGGAGAATCGGCATCAAGGTTGGAGAAAACATGATTGTCGAGGACGTGGTTCCGGGATCGGCGGCAGAGAAAGAAGGCGTCGAGAAGGGCGACAGGATCGAAGCTATTGACGACGACGACGTGCCGCTGGACTCAAAGCCAAACGCTGTCATTCATCTGCTTGCGGAAAAAATAAAGACTAACAAGAAAGTTATGGTAACGTTCGTAAGGACGACATCAGACGACGATTATTTGAAAGAATCGGAGGCAAGAAGTGGGGAGGCCACTGGCGGCCAAGGGCTACAGCACCGACGGTGGTTTCTGATCGATTTAGACTCCACCAACGGGACAAGGTTAAACGGAAAGGATATCAAGAAGGACTCTGCTGTGGCGTTGGACATCGGCATGGCAATTGGGATGGGTACAAGTGTAATGAAAATTATATCTTGGGATCGCTTGTTGGTTGTTTCAGGCCCGCACAAGGGGAAAGAATACAGAATTCCGCAAAAAGGCAAAACGTTAATTTCGTTTGGACGAGCGTCCGAGGCCAAGCAGTGTGGTGCTATTTTATCGTCCTGCCAAGCTCACCGGGAGGCGCAAAAAACGTTTGACGATAATACTGTGTACGCACAGTTGAAAGCCATGAAAAAGAAGCTGGAGAAGAAGAAGAAGAAGCAGGCAGACGCAGATGTGAAAAAGGTTAATGTCAGGGCCGGGGCAGCCACCCAAGCGTCGGTTGTCAGTCGTCAGATCGCCAGAACCTTCAACGTTTTGAGTGCACACACAATTACGTTGAGCATAGCGATGCCAGACTTTACCCTGGTTCACCTCCCACCATGGCTGAAAAAGGTAATTACCGATATGCTTGAAATATTGAGCGTTGATTTGTCAGGAATGACGTCCAGTCCGGAGTGTGCGTGGGAGCTAGATGCGCAGGATACATACTTGATGAAAATGTCCTTCCCTGCACTACTCCTGGTAGTGTTTGCCGTCTGGAGCGTTGCTTCGTACTTGTACTATTCGTGGGTTATCGAGAGCTCCGATTTCAACATCGGGGGCTTAAAGAGGCAACGCCGCTCTTCTCAAAATCGCATTGTTGCCGTAGGCTTTTATTTGTGGGCAGTGTTCGTGTACGCACTGACTCTTCAACAGGTCCTATCCGGAATTAATTGCGTCGAAGGGGAAGGTGGGGCACCAAGGTTAGTAATGGACTCTTCGGTAATCTGCGACTTGTCGCTCGGCGGGCAATGGTCGCTAATTTTTGCATTCAGTGTACTCCTCTTCATCGTGTACTGCGTAGTACCAGTTTTTGTTGCGGCCAGAAAAGTGTTTGCATGGAATGGACGCTGTTGTAGCACCGGGTCCGACACAACACTTCCGAAATGGGTGGACAAACGTAACTGTAAGAAACTCCAATTCGACGGGTCCCCATGTCAGCAATGCCCAAACTGCGACAAACGCCAACGGTACGGCTGGATGTTTGAGAAGTACCGCCCAGAGTCCTACTTTTGGGAATCAGTAGTGCTATTTCGTAAATTGGCAATCGCCATGGTTCAATTGTTTTTCATCACGAAGAAGATCCTGTCGCACAGTTTGATGATTGGCATTAATATGATTGTTTTCATATACACAGTGATCCGGCTGTTCAGCTTCGCAAAAAGAAATCATGCTCGTGGAAATCCTGCGGGTCAAACAACGTGTTGGACGCCTCGCTTCTTTTCAGCGAGATACTACTCGCTATCGCTGCTCTTGGTAATGATGCAGTGCTGAAAGAACTCGCACTGAGTTTTGCAGTAGACACAAATCCAAAAGCTGGAAATAGCACCAACGCCACGGCCATTTCTGCCGTAGACCAACCGTCTGATCAGGAATTGTTCGACGAGCACTATCCCGCAGCGGGTGTTGTGCTAGCCACTCTGGAGTACATTGGAGTAATTATCATCTTATTTGCCGTGCTTCTACTGATGAAGGAAATGCTTCGAGCCGCAGTGGTTACCTACAGCAGCCGAGTGCTCAAACGAAAACTGAGAAAGGCCCGCGCCGCACGCGTGACGGATTCCCTGTCGAAAAACATTAAGAAGCCTGTTTACACGGGCCCCGTTCCGACGGACGAGACGTCTGCCATCATGCAAAATATGGAGGATGCGAATGAGCTGAGAAAGACTCTCCAAGCGAATCGAAACAAAAAAAGTAAAAGTCGTCTGGCAGAACGAAGGGCAGCAAGGAGGGCAAAAAAGGAGAAGAATGGGGCAAAGAAGAAGAAGAGGAGGAAGTCGAAGAAACAGGACAAGGAAGAAAAGCCAGCAGATGATACACCCGCTAAGCTTGCAGAAGAAAATTCAGCTGAAGATACACACGCTAAACCGGCAGAAGAAGCCAAGGAAGAAAGTAAACCAGCCGAGTAAGTTCGGAAATGGTAATCATACGGTGTAAGGTCATTCTTAAAACAAGAAAATTGGCTGTTATTTTTAAGTAATTAAAATTAATGTACTGGTAACTGAAAACTGAAAACTGAAATCTAGAGTGGATGGATTAGCAATGCTTGCAAATGAACCGTAATCAACTTCCTCATCCGATATCTCACTCATAGGTGACTCAATCCTTGTGGGATTTTCCAAGCGGCTGGCTAGCGGTAATTCTTAAAAACAATAAAATTGGCTGTTATTTTTAAATGTAAATATTCTTATTAAAAAAGAAATTAAAAAAACAAAATATATGTTAAAGACGCATCTATGCCATTTACTAAAGCCCGGTCTTTTCGTTCGGTGGCTGAAATGCAAGGCATAGCACACCGTCGCACAGGTCTTTCATAACTTGCAGGCCAGCCCTCTGCACATCGGGCGCCCCCCCACGACTAAGCAAGAACCCGCGTTTTTCCGCTACCGCCTCGCAGAACATTATGGGTGTCCATTCTACGTCTTCTGGCCCCAAACCAAGGTCTTCGTCAAAGTACCATTCCGGCTTCTTTACTATGTACAACTTCTCCAGCGGCAAATGTTCGAATGCAAAACGAATAGCAGTAAAAGGTTCTCTTATTTGAGCAATTGGATACAGACCCAGCACTTCGCCCATGAACCTTGGCTTTTCTAAAGGAAAAATCAGGCCGGGGCAGTCTATCAGCACGACACCACTCTCCAGTGGGATGTGCTGCAAATACTTAGTGTGGCCGGCCGTCCGTGAAACGCTAGCAACTTTTTTTCCAGCAAGAGCGTTTAGTAAACTCGTTTTGCCCGTGTTCGGATGTCCACACAATCCAATAGTGAGCTGTTTCTTCGCGCCGCCTGCACTCGTACCGCCGTCCTCCCCGCCAAACGTGAAATTGGCTAATTTTGCGCACACACCTACCAGGTACTCAACGTACGGTTTTGCCCACTCAAATTTTGGCTTGTTCTTCAAAAATTTTCGACGAGACGACAGCCCACCTTTCAGACGATTCTTGTCTGCCTCTGACAGCGGCCCTCGAGCACTAAACTCTGTCACCGAAGCCAGCGGAAAGCGCCTCTGAAGGTAAGTTTTCCACGCGATGACGTGCTCCGGCGGGACCAGATCTATTTTTGTGATAACAATCACCACCGGTTTTCGCAAGATCAAGAGTTCGTTCACCAGCGATTCCGAAATGTGAAAGAGCGGATTTCGGCAATCGGCAGTGATTAGTAGAACATCGCTTTGTTCAACAACTCTCCAAAGTTGGCGCCATACTTCTAGATTATGTTCGAACGGTGTAACTGCGGAGGGCGAGAAATGATTATGGATGTTGGCTAACCACGCACTGAAGTAAGCCTGTTCACTCTCCTCGATTCTCTCGGCACTGAGCGTCGAGGACCAGGCTGGCCGCCGTGGATGGAATAAGTGTGGGTGGAGTTTTTTTAGAGTTGCAATTGGTTTCTCAAACGTTTCATTGCGGGAAATTGGCTCGCTCCCGCGTGCCTTGCGCTGTCGAACGACTTCGTCATTTTCTCTCATTACAGTAGTTGCAAACCTAGTCTTTGAGCGGTTGCCACTTGCACTGTCCAGGGGTGCCCCAAAAGATGTTGTCAACGTGGCATCACCACCGGCCGCGTCTTCGTTTCCCGGAGCCTCTCCAGCCTGCGCTCTCCCTTGCGCTTGATTCTGTTGGTCCCTACGCTTACCCCGTTTGTTCTGTAACTGCGCCTTCTTCTTCTTTCCACTGAACGGTTTTTTCCGATGACCTTTGTTTTTAGTTGGCATGGTCACCCGACCGAGGAAAGATGACACTGTCCGTGGTGCTTACCGAGTCAATGAATGAACGATAAATGGAGAGGTTTCTTTCTTTTGTTTAATGCAATGCAATGATAAACGGACATAAGCTGGTTATTAAGATTTTTATTTTCTTCTCTGTTTTTTCAGGGTAAAAAATAAAAATATTAACGACACATTTAAATTTAGATAACAAACGACGGTCGGACGGAAGAAAGAAGAAGAAAGAAGAGGAGGAAGAAGAGGAAGAAAAGAAGAAATGAAAGCAAGAAAGAAGAAGAAGAAGAAAAAGAAAAGATAAGAAGAAGTAGAAGAAGAAGAAGAAGAAAACGAAAAAAAAAAGAAGAAGAGAAGGAAGAAAAAAAAGAAGAAGAAGGAAAAAATAATAATAAAAAATATACAGTAACAGCAGAGGAAGAACTGATAAAACATGAAAAAAAAACATCAACACAAGAAGGAAAAAGAAGAAAAAGATTTTATTCTTTGTGATTAAAATATTAAAAAAACGAACCCGACGAACCGAAGTCGGATCAGATCCTTAGGGCAGCGCAGCATCAGCAGAGAGAGAGGCAGAGAGAAGAAGAGGAGAGGTTGAGGAGGAGGAGGTATTGGTGGTGGCGTGTGGCAAAACAAAAAAAGAAGGTCAAAAACAAAATTGCACATTTTTTGTTGTCTCAACAGTCGCAAATAACAGGTCAAACGAACAGATAGTTGTCCATCTAAAATTAAAAAGCAAGAAACGTACCAGGCTCTCTACCAGCATTGATTATACTGTCATTTTACTGCAACATGACGGACATTGATACGAACAAGTTCCTGAACAAATGGACCACGCAAGACGTGTCTTACCTCCGGCGAGATCTCTTGACGTATGCGGTAGGGATTGGTTGCGAGGAACTGAACTTTGTTTACGAAAACAACAAACAATTTGAAGCCTTTCCAACGTTTCCGATTGTGTTGTCGTTTAAAGGAACGGACCAAGACGTCGTGACATTCCCATCAAAAGCGATGGGGGAGGGGCCCAAAATGCCTATGCTGCCCGGGGTTGTTGCAGGGTTGGACGGCGAACGCTACATTGAAAAAGTGAACGAGATCCCGAAGAGTGGAGCCAAGTTGGTCCTGCGCCAACGACTTGCTGGCATACAAAAGAAAGGGTCGGGGGCTACCGTCCAGATGGAAGCGCTGCTGGAAGATGCGAGTGGAACCTTGTACTATCGCATGAGGAGTGGAACCTTTTTGGTAGGAGCCAAGAAAGGGTTTACCGACTCGGGCGAAAATTTTGCAAAGAAAATCAAGACCCCAAAGCGTGCGCCGGACGTGGTGGAAGAAATGAAGGTACCGCACAACCAGGCGCAAATATACAGACTTTCCGGGGATTACAACCCACTGCACGTTGACCCTGTGGCTGCCAAGATGATGGGGTTCCCCAAAGGGCCAATCTTACATGGCTTGTGCAGTTTAGGATTTACCTCAAGGGCCTTTGTGAAGAACTTTTGCGGGAATACTGGAAAGAACTTCAAATCAATTGGCCTGCGCTTTGCTTCCCCCGTCATGCCAGGCCAGACTTTACAGGTCAATATGTGGGTAGATGCATCCACCCCGGGACGCGTGATCATACAGACGAAGGTTAAGGAAACGGGAAAAGTAGTTATATCAAACGCCGAAGGGTATTTTCACCACCAATCTAGACTTTGAAGCGTTACGCGACCAATTTACCAATATAAATGTGCGAGACTTAAAAATCATATCATATTCATACGGGACATTATTCTTATAAGAGTCCGTATGACCATGATATCATACTTACAAAAATTAAAACCAAAACATTAACACGCGTGCCGTCTGCTGCATCAAACACAACGAATAAAACTCGTTTTCTCAATACCACTTGTTCCACTGGTCGTGCCTTTTGAAGTCCCGGCATCCTGTCCCCCGGAACCCCCTGCTGCATTCTCCTCTCTGCTGGACGGTATGCACAGGGCTTTGACGTGGGCATTTACGCATTTTTGCAACGACCCGTTCTTTCTGTTGGCATCGTAACCGCCTTCGAGCACGCTCACAATGCGACCGTTGCAAGATCCACCTGGGCGTTCCGCAATCCGAACAATATGTTCCGTCAGCTCCTTGAAATCTTTTTGGCGCAGCCCCAAGTGCCCACCTAAAGGGTCATCCATGTGACCGTCAAAACCGGAGGAGAGAAAAATAATTTCGGGGTCAAAGTTAACCAGGGCTGGAAAAACAGTCTTTTGAAACGCTTCTGTGAAGTTCTGGCGACCTCCACGGTGGTTAGGTTTCTGAATCCCCCCATCAATAGATATGCAAATGTTTTGTCGGCTAACGTCATCGACGCCTGGCAAGTCTGAGCCAAAGAAGACATCCCCTTCGCCAGTGTCTGCCTTGTGCACAGATATGAACAGTGTATCGTCGTCTTCTTCAAAAATTTCATAGGTTCCGTTCCCAAAGTGAACATCAAAATCAACGACTGCAACACGCTTGCACCCGTGGTCAACCTTGGCTTTCATGACACCAATGGCCACGTTATTTACCAAGCAAAAGCCATGCGAGCAGCAGCCACTTGTGCGACCGTAGCGGCCTACATGATGCCCCGGGGGCCTGACAAGGCAGAACACTTTGCCGACGGGGGAAGCGAGCGACATGATGTCATCAACAGCTTTGCACACAACGCCGGCTGCCTGCATGCATGCAACGTGGGACTTGTTCGACACAAACGTGTCCTCAAGCCCACCCTCGCCTGACTCTTCATCGCTATCGCTGCTGTTGCTGCTGCCTCTTTCACCGACGTCGTCGTGATCCTCAATTAGGTAGGTTGGTCTGCTATATGCTTCAAACCGCCTCTTCTTTTCGACCGGTTGCCCTGGCTCGTCCTTCAATTTTCGCTTGCTAGAGGCAAGTTGGGGCAAATTAGGCATACTCTCAAACCGCTGGGGACGTTTTCGGACGCGGCCAGTTCGGCTCACCACTAGCTCACTTTCTTTCACATGGCGCCATAAATGATGCAACACATTCAGCACGTACGATCTTTTGTTCGAGTCGGCAATAAAATGGTACTTGTACTCGTACTTTCCACACTGGTGGTTGATTTTGGCACGATGCCAACTGTGGGTCTTGCCGCTTCTGTCGTCATTCATCCAAATTTCTATCAAAGACTCGCGATCCAGTGCTAGCTTTCCGCCTAAAAACAGCCAGTACTGCAGTGCCCCGTTGTCTCCGCTCCCACACCCGCTTTCCATTTTCCCAGGAGACCTAGTCTTTTTTCGGGTAACACGCGCCGGCTCTGTGCTGGCTTTCCCCTTCACGCGCGGAGACAGTGGGGCTTTGTTACGCGGAGTGAGGGAGCCTTTGCCACGCGAGGTGAGGGAGCCTTTGCCACGCGGGGAGAGGGATCCCCCTTTGCCCCCCTTTCTCCGATGCATCGTCTCCGTCTCTGCCTTAAGGACAGAGTTTTTTACATTTTCTGCCGGCCCTTCCGTTCCCACAGTCTCTTCCTTCTCAATTTCCTCGCTCGTTTCCTGCACCGTTCGTTTCTTGCTATGGGCCTCCTTCAGTTTTTTCACGAATGCTTTTCGGTAAGTCTCTAATTTCACCCCCTTACGCCTTATAGCAGAGTATCCATTTAGTGTTTTTATGTCTGGATTCACTTTTCGAGCTACATACAAAGCCACAGACGACGGCGTTTGCCACACGTTCCCCGCATATTCGAAGGTGCCGTCCTTCAATAGCGTTCCCGCCTCTACGGATTTTTTGTGATAAAATATCGTGATTGGGCCAGGCGTCAGCAATTCGCTGTCGATCAACTGCTTTATCGTTATGTTTTTGTTTTGAATTTCTTTTTCAAAAAGCGAAAATTTGAAATTGTTGGTAGGAACTTTTTCAAAATCGGGTGGATCCTCGTAGACCTCGTACGAACCCTGTGTGTCTTCCCCGCAATACTTTTTCACAGCGTTCAAAAATTTATTACGGATCGAGGCAAGACTTGAACCGTTTTGGTGAACAGCGACGTAGCCACTGATCGATTGAAGATCAGGGTTTAACTTTCTTCGAATGCACTGCATTGCCATGCCCGACGGGGTTTCGTACTCTTCCCCGAATGCTCTGAAGTTGCCGTTCGGAAGAAACACCCCTTCTGTTACCACTACACCACGGTACATAATGTGGATCGGCCCCGGTCTTACTAGCCTGTACTCGAGCATTTGCTTCAGGCTCAAACTTCTTATGCTGGAAAAATCGACGCCTTGGATAGCCTTCATTACCTCATTGTCGTAAAGCTTTCTTAACGCGCTAAAATCGGTGGTGGAGGGAGCGCTTGCCGTCCCACTATTATGCTGCCGACCGTTCCCGCCAGGGGACGTTCCCAACCCTTCCCTGCCGCTACTATTTTTGAGTGAGCCCTGCGAGCCCTCCTGCGCCGGCGCACCGTCCAGGCCCCCAGTAGCACTGTATTCGACCTCAAGCCCTTGCGCCGCATTATCAGCGTCCGAGGAAATCCCAATTTCGTGCAGCTTGTGAGCGCATTTAATTCTTTTCCACCTGGCGTCATCAAGAAACGTGTTTACCAAGGTCTTGCCTACGTGGTATTCCTCGTTTTCTCCCTCCGATTCCATATCAACGGCGACCAGCTCGTCATCGGAGCCCTCCATTGGGACTGGTGCCGAGGTTGCGGCCTCCTCGGCTGTTTGAAAGATACGCTGCAAGTAGGCCCCGGAATGAACAAGGCGGAGAATTGTTGCACTAGGCGAAACTTCGTTCCTCTTTGTAATTTCAGTAATAAAGTACGGAGTCGAACTGTTGTGGTGCTGCCTCAAGTACCTCAAACAGTTGGTGACCCTGAACGCCTGCTCAACGTGCCGCTCGGGAACATTGTGCAGCTCTACTCCAGCGTGGAAATAAACATGAGTGGCATTGCCCGTGTTGGCAAACTTGCGTCTCGTTCCACCATCGGGCGCGGCAATACAGCTCCCCAGGGTTGAAACTTCACGGGGCAGAGCGCCTTGATCCCATACGCACCGGACCAGGTGAATGGCCCTGTTCAGCGCGTTCTTGTTGTACACGACGCCGTTCTCGGAGGAATGGACAATGAGGGCACGCAGCCGCTCTACCATTCTCAAAAACGCACTTTGCGGGTCCATGGTACTCTGCAAGAACCGCGTCGCCCGTTCACAGTATTCCTTCAATGCATCGATAAGCTCGGCTTTCCGGCTGGCGTCCCTCACGAGGGATTCACAATGGCCCAGCACCCGTGGCAGTTCCTCGGTCAGCTTCACGACCAATATCTCTCTCTCTTTCAGATCGTCTTCCGTAATGGTACTTTGCTGTCGAACACGCCTGGCATGGATCGTAGCCTTTCGGTACTTTTCTTCTGCCAGCCTCAGCTCTTCCTTGGCCTTTATCACGTTTACCGCGGCAACCCTTTTGGCCTCTTGCTGCGCCTTAAAGTCTGCCCTAAGCGTCTCAAGGTGCTCCTTTTGCCTGTTTATGGGAACATTTCCTTGAAATTTTTCAACGTGTTGTTCAATTTTCTCCTTCATTTCGATGCAGTCTTCTAGGACCTTCGTATTGGACGCCCGCCACATTTCCTCAAACGCGGACGCAGCCTCAATGGCAGCCTGGTGCTGGTCGATTCTGTCCGCATACTCTGTCAGCCACATGACAGGATCAACTGTTGTGCTTGCGGGTGTAATAGCAAAGGCACTCTTCAGAGGCTGCAAGATGTCCGCGGGGCCATCTGACGTGGGGGGCGAACGCAAGGTTTCTGTGCCAATCGTCGACCCACTTGAAGAATTTTCAAGGATAGACGTCAGGGAACTCATTTCCTTGAGCTCGACATACCTTTTTTCCAGCTTGAGGTCAGGAAGCCTGCCTTCGTAGGTATTTGCCCGCGACTCATTGTGAGGGTGCATCGGATTACGATGACGCGTTCGGGCACGCCAATCAGGCAGATGTCTCGAGTGGGGTGGGTGTTGTTTTTTTTCAAACGCAACAGAGCAATGAAACTAAACAACTCAGATCAAACGGATTAATCAACTAAAAAGTAATCTAGTTGGTTTAGTTGGCTGTTTCTTATGCCAATTTGAACGTCTTAAGTGAACATCATTCTTTTTGTAATCTGTTTTAGTTAATAAACCAAACCAGGAATGAACTAGTAGTATAAATAATGACTATTAATACAACATAATATTCTTTTTCTTCTTCTTCTTCCCCAACCAACAAACACAACAACAACAACATCATCATCATCATCACCATTGTCATTATATCACAAACAAACAAAAACAAATAAAAGAAGAAAGAGAAGAAGAAAGAAAGAAAGAAAAGAAGAGAAAAAAAAGATCGATAGAAGAAGAAGATGAAATTATTTTTTTTTCATTTTTCGAAGAGGACTTGGAATACGAGGACTCCTCGTATTATTGGAATATAATAATATTTTATATTTATCCCACCAACGATAATACGGGAAATTATAGGCAGATTGGTAATCTAGGTAGGTATGTAATAATAGGTATAATAGGTAGGTATTTTATCATCATTACAAATCCTCGTAGTCATCATTCATTCTAAATGAATGGTACCGTATTGCCATTCCAGATTCCAGATTCCAGATTCCAGTTCCAGATACAGAACTAGAACAAGACGGACTAGAAACATTTTAAAATAAATAATACCAAGAGTTTGAGTTTGAGTTAGTTACGACCTCGTAGCTTAAATTTTAAATGGAAGTTTCATTGATTGACTTGGACTACGAGGAGACCGTCGTCCTACGTAGTAGAAGTATGTAACTTTAAATTGTGAGGTGACAGTTTGTTTATATATCTAGACAAACACTACTACGGACGAAGAGTAAAACCTATTTATTAGAATATAATACGAGGAGTGATCTAATAAAATATAATACCAAGGTACTTTAATATTAAATAATCGGAATGGATTGTCTTATTCAGTTGTGTGTATGTGTATCACACGCATAATTTACGATACGAGGACTACGTTTTTCATGTAATGTGTACTACGAACTATATGAACTATAACTACAAAATCAAAGCGGTGAACGGTGTGGTGTGGTGGTGTGATTTTGGATTTGGTTCTTCAATTCTTTCTTCTTCTCTCTTCTTCTTTTTGTAATGCTCTCCTGTTCACTGTTTTTATTATTTATACTGGTGTGGTGTAGGTAGTATTTTATGTTTTTCAATTTTCAACAACAATCCTTTTCTTCTCCTCTACTACTTCGCCTGTTCCTCTGCCTTCCGCTTTCCAACGATCAAGAGGAACTTCCGTTGAGAAAAGTGTCGATCTGCTTTGCAGTGTCTAGCTTCAGTTGCATGTTGTTCTTTTCCTCCCTTCTCTCTGCTGCGGCGGCACTAGCCGTCCCGGCTTGCTGCTGCTGTTGCCGCTGGGTCTTCCTTTGCTGCTTGTACAGGCGCTGTTCCGTTCGAAGAATCTTGGCAATGCTCCTTTCTATTTTTTGCATTTGCATGTCGTCTGCGGCGAACTCTAACTGGGCCGAGAGCTCTTCCGATTCTTTGTTAAAGGGGAAAAGCTTTTCGAAGTTCGTGCCCGGAACGACCAGGGTGTTTAAATCAACGATCGTGGGCTCCGATGCATTTTGCACTGCGGCAGCAGCAGGCTTCTTCTCCCTCCGCCGTTTCAAGCTGCTGCCGTCTCGCTTCCGGTTCCTATTTTTGTTTCTGCCCAGTTTCATTTTCTCCTTCAGTACTTTGTTCACGTTTTCAGGCGCGAAGGGTTTGATGTCCAGCAATTCTATCATTTGATCGAGCAAGGGAATCTTGACGGTCTTGTCCGCGGGCTCGTCGATCCCCAGCGCCGGCGAGCAGTTGACTTCAATGAGGCTAGGCTCGAGCTTCTCGTCCAACATAACGTCAAAGCCAAACAGTTCGAAGCACCAGGGCCGGATGGGCACGGTCTTCACCGCGGTCAGGAGGGTCAGCGATATTAAGTTCCTGGTGCGCCCCCACATGTTCTCCCAGTCGTGCCCATTCTCGACAAACCAGCCCTTGAGATCGCCGAACGTCCACTTGCACCCTGCCCCAATGACGTCCTTCTCCGCACTGAACGTCTTGGAGTGCTTGTTGATGGACGCGTTGGTCAAGTGGGAGTATTGGTTGCTAATGTCCTGAACGTTCGCTTCGTACTTTTCCGTGCCGAAACGCGCAAGGCCGTCGCGGTAAATGTAGGCGCGAAGGGGTTTAAACGATCTAACAAGCACGTAAATCCGCAGGTCCATTTTGTACCCACCCACGAGCAGTGGGCGCTGTATGTAGTGCTGTACAATGTATTGCTGGTCGTATTTCAGATCGCTGAAAGGGTCTTTTATTAAGAATATGCCTCGCCCACGGCTGCTGCCGTCGGGTTTGCAAATCCAGAGCTCTGGCTTTTCTTGCTCCGAGTATCGTTTCATGAACTTTGTATACTCGTTTGGTAGTATAAATGATTCGGGAAAAAAGTTATATACAGACCCGTACACTTTTTGAGCTTTTCTGAGCGCACGCAGCATGCTATCTTTCTTTGTGATAATGCTGGACTTTGGAAAGTGGTTCATGCGTTGCAGTTCGTGAGGCGTTTTGTACTCTGTGGGCTTAAACCTCCCATTTTTCCACCATAAATTCCACTGGTCCACACGGCAGGTATTTTGATCGTACTCCCGCCACCCCTTGGCCAAGCACGCCGTTCGCAACGAGGTCGGAACAGACCCCATCCGCAGGACCAGCGACCCCAGGGGACACGCCCCCCCCTGGCGTTCCTCCTTTTTCGTCGCTTCACCTTTGACGTCGTCTCCGACGTATTGCATAGTGAGACGTGGGCGTTTACGGTGCGATGAAATTCTTTCGATCAATTAAGACAACAGAGAAGGAAATTTGAATTGGCGTGGTGAAAACTGAATTTTTTCTTTCTCCCGAGCAGTAATTAATTTTGAATTGATTGAAGAAAAACACGAAAATGTAACATATAATATTTTTTTTCACACTATTTTATTAATTATATTATTCTTGAAAAAGAAGAAGAAAAAAGAAGATGAATGATGGGAAGAAAAAATATTATTGTTTTTGCTGATGGTGTGTCCTTGTTGTGTAGTATGTTGAAATGTAATTTTATTATTCTTTATTCGAGCTTCTTCTTCTAATTAATAAAAAATAATACGTAATTCTTCTTCCTTTTTTTTAATTCTTAATATGGATATATGATGGGATTGATTGAATATTGAATAACGGCCAATAATATAAGAAAAGAAGAAAAAAAGAAGAAAAAAAAATGCTCGCAAATATATATTATATAGGTAACAGTATATGAGACTACTACGGTGGTATTTATAAGATAAGTATGAAACATGTCCTATCAATCCACCCTCGGCCGCCAGCCGCCCCCTGCCCCGTCTCTTCCTTCTTCTTCTTCTTCTTCTTCTTCTTCTTCTTCTTCTTCTTCTTCTTCATCTTTTCTTTCTTCTTCTTCTTCTTTCTTCTTCCTCTTCTTCTTCTTCTTTCTTCTTCTTCTTTCAATCTTCTTCTTCTTTCTTCTTCTTCTTCTTCTTCTTTTCTTTTCTTTTTTTTTATTTCTGTCCTTCTTCATTCATTCAGCTTTACTTCTTCTTCTCGTTCTTCAGATTTCAGATTCATTGTCTCTTCTTCCCTTGCTCTTTTCTTTACTAGGACTAATATATATCTAGATTACTAATTATGAGTAATTATATTGTATATTATTATTATTTCTAATGTATAATTACCTATCATATATTATATAATAGTATTAATTATAATTACACCAATACCATATATAGTACTATTGCAACTATATTTTATCTTCTAGTTATTTTACTTCTTCCCTCCCCTCCCCTCCTCTCAATACTACGAGGAGACGACTATTTAAAACTGTATAGTCTATCTAATAATTGGCTAATAATAATCTTCTTCTTCTCCTCTTCTTTTTTATTTTTTTTTTTTGGTAAAAAAAAAAAAAATCTAATAATTACATCATGATGAGCTAATTCGTATAATAAAAAATATATATAATAAATAATACCCGTTTTTTAATACCTGTGTTATTGTAATACCCCTAGTAGTATTAATTATAATTTTATATATAAAAATAATTATTAAAAAAATAATAATAATAATAATAAAAAATAATTATCATCATCACATTTTGTATTATTCACATTATATCCAAATCTGAAAACTATACATTGTTACCAGACCAACAGACCGCTAATTGAAAATGTGCCACCTCCTGTGCAGCGAACGGTTTTAAAGAAGATATTGTTTCGGCCAAACGACGAGCCTACGAGAGAGCTGCTTGACCGCCTACATACGTCCTCCACTACTACCACTCACTACATACAAACGTATATGGGGAACAAACTTTGTGGCGGGGACACCACCACCTCCACCTCCACCGCGGACAGAAATTCACGTTCGCGCAAATCGACGGAGACAGACACGGAAATATTTGGGGAGTTGATCGGCACTATTCGTGATCAGATATGGGAGGACAAGTACAAAGTTGTGAAGAAGCTTGGGGCGGGCATAACTGGAGCGGTCTACAAAGTCGAGCACAAGACCATGGAGGGAAAGCTCTTTGCGTTGAAGAGCGTTAACTTGGACAAGCTCGACACCGCGCAACTGAAGGAGCTGCGCAACGAGGTAGCACTTTTGAAGAAACTCGACCACCCGCACATCGTGAGGCTCTATGAGACGTTTGAAAGCGACACGACGATGGATTTAGTGATGGAACTTCTGGAAGGGGGGGATTTGTACGACGCGTACAAGGGTCGGAAGGAAGAGTTCACAGAGAAGAAAATTTGCGAGCTTATCCGGCAGTTGGTCTCGGCGGTCTCGTACTGCCACAAGTTCGACATTATTCACCGGGACATCAAGCCTGCAAACGTCTGCTTTCGCACGGGGGAACGCGATAGCATAGTGCTGATCGATTTTGGCATCGGAAAGATAACGCCGACCAGCAGCATGAGCCTGTGGGGTTCGCGCGCCAAGCAGACGATGTGCGGGACGCCAGTGTACGTCGCGCCGGAAATTTTGACGGGGAACTACACGGAAAAAGTGGACGTCTGGGCGATCGGCGTGTTGGCCCACTTGTACTTAGTCGGCCGCGTCCCCTTTCAAGGGCGAAACCAGTCCGAGACGCTGAAGAAGGTCCAGCAGCACACCAAGCTCTCGTTCCACGCCAGTTGCTGGAAAAGCATTTCCGCCGAAGCCAAGGACTTCATCCAGCAGATGCTGGAGCCGATCCCGGCCAAGCGACTGTCGGCCTCGCAGGCGTTGGAACACCCGTGGTTCACGACCAACAAAACAAAGATAGGGGCCAAGCGTATGTCTATAATCCATCACGACGTGCTGAAGAACATCAACGAGTACGCTAAGTTTTCCCCAGTGAAGAAGATGGCCATGATGGCAGTCGCCCACACCTTGGATGGGGCGCAGATGAAAAAGTTGCAGCTGGCGTTCGCGGACATAGACGTGGACAACTCGGGGACCCTGAACCGGGAGGAACTGATGACCCTTTTGAAGGAGCAGGAGAACTTGTCAACTGAGGACATGGAAAACATTTTTGACTCTCTCGATTTCGACAGAACGGGAAAAATCCATTACGGGGAATTCTTAGCGGCCGCGGCGGACACCAGTGGGTTTTTGGAGAAGAATTCCTTGCGGGTGGCCTTCGACCGCCTAGACAAGGACAAATCTGGGTTCATTTCCGTGGAAAATTTGAAGAAGATTGCAGGGAAGGTCTACAGCGAAGAAGCAATCACAGAATTTTTAAAGAGTGCAGATTTGAAAAACAATGGTGTCATTGATTTTGACGAATTTTTAGTGTTGATGGAGCCTTCTAAACCCAGCAGCTCCCTGGACGCCGTGGGCGCAGAGGACGTCGCCCCAGAGGTGGAGCCTTCGGCCTAGACAGGGAGTCGAAAAACTAAATTTGTTTTAAAATTAAAATGATAAATTACTGATGTTTTCTTTTTTTAAATGCACACATTCGTAAGATCGAGAAGAGTACGAAGTACAATTTTAAGAAATATGGATGAGAGATTTTTTGATTTTTTACACAGCATATTTAATAAAATTAAAACCTATCACGTATATTTTGCTTTTTTGTTTTCTACACAACTACTGCACATCTCCTCTCCTGGTAAATGATATTTAAATAATACTGGCGTTGGCGCACACACACACACACTCAAAAGGCAAAGGGGGCAGGGCAGGGAGGCAGGCAAGGCTCACTCTCTCAAACGGCAGATTAGGCAGCACCAGGTCTCATCGTCAGAGGCAGTCGATCCACGGTCGGTCCGCGGTGCTCCCCCCCCTACCAGCCACCGCAATAGTCTTGGCCCGACTTACAATGTTGGGAGTTCGCCCACACACTCTTCAAACAGGTCCTTGACGTCGGAGCTCGACTTGATCAAAACGCAACTGGTAGGCCTCTTGGTCAGCGCGGCACCGCCAAGCTCTGCTTTCGAAGGCACGTAACAGTATGAAATGTCGCTTTCTTCGCACAATATTGGAAGATGAGTAATTACGTCAATGGGAGATATGTCTCCCGCAATAAGACAGAGGCCCGTCTCTCCTTTTCTAATATATTTAACACACTCCTTTACACCACGCCTTAACTTCTTACTATCGGCCTTTGCTACTTTCTTCACAAGTTTTAGCAACTTTTTGGTCAGTTTCTCTCCCGCGAGAGGTTGAGCAATCGGAGAAATAACAAGGGGAAGGGACGAGCGCTTCGAGCCTCCATCCTCGCTGTCATCCTCACGCTTCCTCTTATCTTTCTTAGATTTCTTCTCCTTCTTCTCCTTCTTCTGCTTCTTTCTTGGTGGTTCGCTCATTATTATTATTCAACGGACAACACTACTAGAACTCGTATTGTAGGTACGGTACGGCACTTTTTATTAAGTCTATTTTATTTATAGAAGTAAATGATCCCGGTTTGAATCAAATATCTTTTTCTTAGCTGTAGATGGTTCTCGTGGCAGCGTTTCTCAGTTGAAGTTTTTATCATCGTATATATGCTAAAGATGAATGTATTGATCGTAGAATAAATTGTGTAGAGAAGAAGAAGAAATTGATGACGAAACATCGCGATTTTTTTATAATTATTTATTAATTATTTTATTATACTAATATACATAAACACACAACAGCATCTGGTTGGTGGTATAGAAAAACAACCATCCTAACGAATGGACGGACGGCATGCACAATTTCATCATGCATGCACAAATGAAATAAATAGAAGAAGTACCATCAAGTACGATCGAGGCGAGGCGAGGCGA